>JASAND010005356.1:0-106043 GCA_030248195.1 Trissonchulus latispiculum
ATGTGTAACTGTATACACTTCTATCATTTGCAATGTGCAACTAAATTGCTTTCACAGCGTATTGTTGTATTGCTACACTGGTATTGCTCTGGCAGTCTCTTACGATTATGGAGAAGCCACGCGATAATAGTATAAGTGTAAAACTGATGGTACGTTTGACGCACAACTAATTATTTCACATATATATATATATATATATATATATATATATATATATATATATATATATATATATATATATATATATATATATGATTTACACATCAGTGTACAAAATATGCAAGCGCGAGCTCGATTCCCCCATTTGGACTCCGTACATAAAGGGGCGGGGTGAGGGGTTCCTAAATTATGGGGGTGGGGGCAGTCAGCCAATAGCGTGCAGAGGATGTAGCAGGTTTATAATACATAGCGTATGATGTTTGTCATACTCTTATGTATTATATACTCTTGCTACTAACGAATACATAAAATGAAATAACATTCCTTATATCGATCATTTTATAAAAGGAAACAGAAAAAGTATATATTGAAAAAACAACAACAAAATCTATGTGACAATAGCAGAAGCTCCTGCTTTCTGTCAGTTAATTTTTAGCTACATCGTAACGGTGCAGGCAACATTTGTTTACAACAACAATCCGAAATCCCACTCATTTGAGAAGGAGGAGGAGTGACTCAATCTTGAATGACTTGAGTTCGACCTGAGGCAATAACATGTGATTTCATTAATCTTCGTTTTAAGCCCGGTTCATACCTATTTTCCGTTTGTCCGTTTGTCCGTTTGTCTGTTTGTTCGAATTTCCGTTTCTCCGTTTGTCCGTTTTGCTGAACTCACAGATCAGTTCATACCTAGCTTTCCGTTTGTCTGTTTGTCCGTTTCCGTTTGTCCGTTTGTCAGTTTGTCTGGTTTGCTTATCTAAACTGATTCATACTTGTTGCTTACGGACAACCGGAAAAGTAGAGCAGTGTTGAAGTCTAAACGGACATCCCTTACGGACAAACGGACAAACGGACAAACGGAAAACTATGAATCAACAACTCAAACGGACAAACGGACAAACGGACAACCGGACAAACGGACAAACGGACAAACGGAAAAACGGAAAAGTATGAATCAGTATGTGATCGGACAAACGGACAAACGGACAAAAGGACAACCAGAAACGGACAAACGGACAGAGGTATGAACCGGGCTTTACTGTATCTGCTTGACTCCACTCGGGATTAATTTATCAATCCCATAAAACTAAATCCCGTGGAAAATCTGGTTATTCGGCTGCCTTCGGCGCCGGTGTCGTATGCTACTTTTTTCCCCATGCTAGATTTTCCCCCCTAGCTCATAATGCATATAAATACGCATATGTATTAAAATTTATTACATGTAAGGGGGAAACTTTAGCATGATGACGTCAGCATGTAATCCTTTCCCCCTTAGGCATTTAACATTCACACAAAGTTTTCAGCAGTTTTGAGTCTGAGTGGATTATATATTTCAATATAGCTTTACAATTTTCTTCTGCGTTTTTAAAAATTTCAAAGAGGATGTGAAACATATACAAAGCACGGAATTTGTAGGCGAATTGTACATAGGTAAAATAAATTCTTTAGCTTTCATAAAATATTTAGGGTCTTTTAGTTGGATAGCTTGTAATGTGCCTTTTAATTTTTCTATAGCCTACAAATTAAGAGATAAAATGAGTTTTAATCGATATATATTTTATATAATTAAACTCAATCCAACTGAACTCTTAACTTGAATACAAAACATATATATTTTGTGAAAATAGATTTAAACCATGCGTATATTAAATTAACACCAAGAATTAACTTAATTATTAACTTAACTTAATGCTTATTTTGATTTTATTTTGATTTTGATTTTATTCAGCATTTGGGGTTGCGTTGTACCAGTTGGAGTACAATGAAAATTACATAGAATATAAGATCAAAATACGTTGCACCAAACGATTGTTGTAATTTTCCCTTGTATAGAAATAGAACCCTAAATTTATTATTATTATTTTAGTCTTGACCCTATTCTTCGAAAAATGTGCTTTGTGCTTTGTGCTTTTGTGCTTTTCTGGTGTGCTTTCGAATGTTGAGCCGAGTTCAACATTTTGAGTAGTGCTTTTGTGCTTAGCCAATCAAATTTCAGTATTTTTTTTGACATTTTCCAATGGAAAAGAGAAGGCGGCGAATCAGAAGATATTGAATACGGTATCAAAGAAGACATAAATAAGAAAGAAATAAATAGATGATGGGAAAATAAGAAAAGTTATAAAAATTAAAAAGTATATATGTATATATATATATATATATATATATATATATATATATATATATATATATATATATATATATATATATATATATATATATCAGTAATGTATGTCTAGGTTGTAGGCATTTCACTTTAGTTCACTGGATGATTTCAATATGTTATCCTAATTTCGGTAATTTTTATAATTATATATATAATTTGGGTTTATTATTAGCAAATATTTTTTAAATTATTTTCTGCTGTTGTTTTGGCAAATATGTGGTTTAGCAGTTGATCACTGACAACCTTATATTTTTGTTTTTAAAAACTTTGATACCTGCTTTTCTATTTGCACAAAGCACTCATAGAAAAGGACAAAAGCACAAAGCAGAAAAGCACAAAAAGTATGAACCGGGCTTTAATCACTCACCAATAGATTCAAGTCAAAGGTGGATTCGTAGAAATTTAAATCTTTTATATTGTAAGGGGAATAAAAGTAGACCCAATGATGTGTCCATTTTCAAAAACTAGAGGTACACACACAGAGTCCAAATTCCTCGTTCCATTAAACCTAAGCCCACGATACGATTAAGAAAGTCCATTTAACTTAATACTTGCTCGTTTTTAGTTTATATTTAACAAAATTGACATAACTAAAGTGGGAAATTTAACACGTTAAATAACGCTATTACATATGTACCTATACTTCCAAATATCAGCACTATGAAAAATCTGGTTGTATGAAGATTTTTTAAAAAGGAGGTTAGGATCTTCATAAACAGGTATATCATTAAAATAAGAAAGTGAAAATTTCAGTATGCGAAAACCTCCAATTTTAGGCTAAATATTAGAGGGGGAAAATTTGGCATGCTAGAATTTCCCCTTTTAGGCTAACATTAGAGGGGGGAAATTTTGGCATGCTAGAATTTCCCCCTGGGGAAACTTAGCATGGGGGAAATTTTGGCATGCGACACCGGCTCACCCCCTCCCCCGAAGGTCCAGTTTTGGTCCCAATGTGAGACTCAATCCTTTCAGGCAAGGAAAGGACTAAGACTGCTGTTCTGGCCCAGCCAAATATCTTGAAGTGGCTTAAGGTGGTGATTCCCTTTGGTCACATAAAGTTAGCACCATTATAACTCATTCATTACTTGGAGTTAAGAAGCCATTTTTATATCAAAATGTAGCTTGACATTTTCTCTTTTTAATGAGTACAATGAATCTAAGTTTGGCTTTCCAAAATGTTTTTCCTGTATTTTAGAAGAAGTATAATTTTTCAGATTTTTTGCCGGCTGAAGTAGATTTTTTCGCAAGACATCGGTTAGAGCATTCGATACCTCTATCAAATAGCTGGGGACCCTTTTTTAGTTATTGTGATATCGCTCTTCGTTATGGAGAAATAAACTAAAATGTCTGCGCAACCTGGATTTTGCCTACTTTTCACTACTTTGGCAAGCCACTACTTCAGTTAGAAAGCAGCTATCGGGGCAACTAAAAAAGGGTCACGGGGTATTTTTGTGTAGAACACATCTGCTAAGTGGCAACTCTCTAGCTTGCATACTAAATTCTGCACAATCGCTGGAAAAAATTTGGTCGTGTTTTTGCAAAAACTACATTTTTTGTGATAGCATCCTAAGGGATAGCAATTGTACGATGGTCATGCCTCCGATAATTGGCCTCTGTGAGACCTTTAAATTGACACCCTTAGTTAAATTTTACGGCTTTCGTAGCTCAAGAAGTAGTGGATTATTTGATTTCTGCAGAAAGGACAAGTTTTTGACGCCAAAATAAGAAAATTGGCTATATCTCACGATAGGGAAAAGCTAGAAATTTCCTTCCAAAAGCAAAATTATAGAGTTTAACGAGTTCTTTCGAATGGATATAGTCATAGCCATGCAGCTGCTGCCAAACTTTCAGAAATTGGCAAAAACCGCCCTGAACGCAAATGTTGAATTTTTGAAGCGCGATTGCGCAGAGGGTGTTAGAATGCTAAAACAACTTATTTTGGAAAGTTTCGTTGAATTTCATCCTGGTTTACGCCGTCAATCAACAATATGTGCCCAAAAGGAATCACCACCTTAAAGCAAATCACTGTTTGCTAGCGTTGTTCAGCGGCACAAGCATTTGTTTATTTGACTTATTTATCTGATATTTATCAATTCAAGAGCAATTTTGGCCGGGAAGGCAAAAATCAAATATTAGTCGGTATCAAATACTGTCTGATATTTTTGAAGGTTTATTTCCTGAATAGAAAGACACTAAAATAGCTCACTCTGATTAAAAATCAAAGTGGAACCGTGAAAATTAAGAAGCAGGAATTGCTTAACTGTATTGTGATAATGCAGGTGTGTAAGTGTTCAGCTTTGGTATCCGTAGTATTGCCTGGGATTCCAGAGAAAAGAAGGATGTATTAAAATCAAAATATCAAAATATCAGTGCTAAGCTGGGAGTCATTTTCAAACGAATTCAGAATTGATCCCTTCCCTAACCTATATATACCTAACTCTTAAACCAAACAGATGTAACTGATCTTGTGAAATCGGTAATGCTGTCTAACTTAAAGGTGAAACCTTTCATTCGATCTCCTACTCTGTGAACTGTTACGTTAGATTCCTATTGCTAGCTGCTACTCAAATTTCCTTTAGACCAAAACTAAGCAGACGTTGCAACTCCAATTCCGCTTGAATGGCGGAACTGAACGCTTGAATTGATTTCAAGCAATTTGATTAACTACGACCCGGATAGCAGGGTGTAGCACCTACAAAAGTTAGTCATCACTGACTGTTATCTGTGAATCTGGGAGCGACCAGTTAGTTCAAGATAAAGTTTGGATGGAATGCTGGAAGAAGACTTTACTGGAGACAGAGACAACTGTTACTTTTTATTATATATTGATACAAACAATAAAGATTAGTCATATTCAAATTCAACAACAACTGCAAAAGTCTTCTTTAACATTGACAAAGTGCAAAGTAAGCGTGACATTATCTCATTTGTTAGCTTTCAAAACCAGGGGGTTGAGAGATGTCGTTTTCTCGTGTTTTTATAACAGCACAGGAAATTATCCCATGTTAACATTAACGTCAAAGTTCATCTACAGTATGGTTAGTTCATGTCTTCTTGTTCAGCATTCTGAATAGACCTTGACCTCCTTAGGCCATAAGTGAATATGGATGATAATATTAACATAGGCTGATCAAAGTCTAGCATTGACCTATTTCCGGAAATTAGGCTCTGGAACAGTGTTAAACCAGACTAACCTGAGAGCTTCCCCAGTATATTGATGAGAAATCTATAAAACAACAAAAGCTATAAGCTAATACCGGAACTTCTTCAGGACTAAGGTCAAAAATGATCGGTTTTACGTTTTCGGTTGCAATTTTTGCTGAGAGCACCTAGTGAGACAGAAGTATAGATAATTAGTTTTTCTACGTTTTCGAATCCAGTGTTGAAGGGTCTCAGTATACCCAAAAAAGCAAGCCGCCAACGTTAGACAAAGCAAAAGGTTTTGTTAAACCTTCATTGCAGAAAATCATTAATTTATTCTTGGGTACAAGAGTTGATTCTGAGTCGAGATAAACAATACGTTAATTTAATCTGCATAGCTGCCCTTGCCTCCACCGCCAACAGCCAACGGATTTGCCGCCGTCGAATTACAGCCGACGTAGGACTTATTTAAATAGAGCTCTCGAACAGGGCTTGAAATTTCTCAATTTATCATTGTCGGCGAAAAGCAGTAAAAACTTTGTTTCCCCCGTTGGCGTGGACATATTTTCCTAAATGAGGTTCATGGATTGAAGAAAAAGGAGCAAGTGGCCAGCCGGTAACTGACCAGTGAGTGCTCCGGACATTACATTTCGAAAATCGCCACTTGTGCCAAATTTCATGACCGGGCAATTAAGGGTTAACTTGTGCATCTACCTGTACCACTCAACGGTTCGATCCTCGCCGTGGACACATTTCTTAAATTTTTTCAATCACCTGGTTGTAACCTATCACAAATTCGTACAACTTGTTCAGCAAATGAAAGAACAAACGAAACTAAGATTGTCACTACAGCACCTCCGACCCGAAAAATTCGGGCCTGAGGTGGGGATCGAACCCACAACCTTTGGCAATCTAGGCCAACGCTATACCGATTGAGCCACCCAGGTTTACAGTTTAAAGTTTACATACGTTTTCTTGCATCATGTGGAGCGTACTTCCAGATTATACAAAGGAAACCCATAAAAGTAAATCAAAATTATGGCGCTCCCCAAGTTAAAACTACTTATCGTTTGCATAATGTAGGATGCATTTAATTTTTACTACCTCAAAATGTGTGAGGTATATATACTTAAAAAATTTTGTTTCTGTAATTCTGCTGCTGTGCCAGTTAATGTTCAAGTGCTCCCTGAGCATTTAAAAGCTTAGCAAACAGATTAACTAAATATCAGCAAAGTCCCTGGGAATTGGTCTTTCCCGGTGAATGAAAAATGCTGAAACTTGCTGGAACTTATTGTCTTTCCATTTACTTACAAAATTTGTTCTCTCTAACTTATTAGAAGTTCGTTTGCTTTTCAAATAAATAGGATTGTAACAACTGCTATTTTAGTCTATGATATATATGTGTTTTCACTTGAGGTACACCTTCACTTGACTGCATATTGAGAGTAATGGCGATCACGCTATCACAGAGTTGTATGCGGGCCGCGGGTACCCGCGGGTACCCGCGGGGCGGGGCGGGGCGGGGCGGGCCGAATTTTACTACCCGCGCGGGCCGCGCGGGCCGATGCGGGCCGATTTTTTCTACTTTCCTGGGCTAATTTTGCTTTCTAGAAATTTCATACATACCAAATCATATACAAAAGGAGGCAATATTTCAGAATTTTAAACATTACTTGACTTCGTTATGCCATTGGATACCTTCAGCATGCACTACATACTCAGTTAGCATTATCAGCGTATCGAGTAATAACCTGTAGCTGTTGAGTAAAACATATAAACCCATGAAAACTACAGGTTTTATTTGTATTGAAAGCGTACAAGTCTAACTTGTAATCCCGTATCTTTTGAGAAAAATATCAACGATGTCCTGTAGAAATTATATAAGTCGAGACTTATTTATCATCTACAAACTTGAATCCTGTGGTTTCTACATGAACTTTTTTTAAGTGTTTAGCACTGAAAGTGAGGGTCAGCAATTAGCGCAGAAACTGAATTTTTAGTTTAATTTCGGAACTTCGTGTTGGAAACTTAAGCATCTAAATATAAATCCCTGATAACTTCTCACTGAAGACTTTAATTCATTTAAGGTGCTGGTAACCTTTAGTGCAGTCGCATTTGTGGTGATTTTTTAAAACGCTATAGGTAACTTTCACAATTTTGGGAGTTGGAAAGAGTTCTATACATCGTTTTAAAGCTTGGAATCTGTACATTCAGGTGAGCTTACGGAACTAGCAAAATTAACAAAAGCTTAACGGGAAGAAATGTTATATAAGATCCTGAATTATTGAGCAAACATTTTTGAACATCGATTTTTCAAAACTGTAGAATTAGATAAAAGCCCTGTTCGTGCCATGATATGAAGGACATATAGGCTGAAGGACGTTTTTTGGATTTGGCTCTGCCTGCAGGTCTTCATTGTCGAGAAAATCCGCCAAATGCGCATTGAGTTTTCTTGCTACTCATTATGTTCTAGCCAAAACCAAGAAAAACATCCCTCCGCGAAAGTTCGAATTTCCACTCTGCCAAAAATCTCCGGAATCCGCCGAGTAGTTTCTTAGAAATCGACGTTAGAAACAAAATAATCGCAGTTTTGCCAAAATTGTTTTTCGGCCAAATCTCCAGTAAACTAGACTGTGTATCGATTGGATATACATGGATCAAAATTGTCCGCTAAGATTTGGTAGTATTTTTATTATAAAAGCTGATTCTTCGAAAATGACAATTTTTTGACCCTAAAAATCGTTTTTTGATTATACTGACGTAACCACTGGAGATAGCTCGTAGGTTGTAAAGGCAAAAATGTTCATTTCGGTGTCCTCTTTTCAGCCATAACAACCAATCCGATGTATCAACTACTTACTGAGAGAATAGTGGCAAAAACCTAGTTTCCATCTTTTCCCTAAAAATGCGTGACTGGTCCAAGAATGGTAAAGAGCACCAAAATAGCATAGTTGGAAAGTTTCAGCTATTTAAGTAAAGGATTAAAGCCGTATGGGTCAAAAATACCCGAAAGAAAACCACTAAACCAGTACCTTAAGGTCACTTACAGCCGAGTGAAGTTCCACAGCATACGGCGTTATGGGGAAACTGTGTGTGATTGCTGCAGCTGCGGCGCCGCCGCTTTCAAAACCAATTTTCATTTTTCGTACAATTAATAGCTGGTTAGTTAAGCTCGTTAAGGTGCTGTAAATAGCTCGCTCTCAAGGATATATGCGACAAACATTTTGAAAAAATGAGCAAAATCCCCGCCCCAAACCTTTTTAGTTGAGGGAAGCTAAGCTTTAGTTACCACTTTAAGAACAGTAAATTGGTAGACAACAAAGTTCAAATGAAACGAACAGAAAAATTTGCCGGATCCGGAAGTATCTTTGAAAATACATCAGTTTTGGTGCTCATGTACTAGATAGGAAGCAATTTTTACGTGCGGGTACCTGCGGGCCGGATTTCGCGTGTGCGGGCCGCGGGCCGGAGTGTTGCGGGCCGCGGTCATAAGGTGCGGGCTGCGGGCCGGGCGCGGGCCGGAAAAATCGGCCCGCATACAACTCTGCGCTATCACCCCCGTCCCATGCTTCACATTTCCTTCTTTCTCCATCTTCGCCAAAACTTTCTAAAAATCCTTTTAAAATTGTCCCTAATTTTGTTATAAACGTTATATTTGAATTATTATTGGATAACCCGATATTCATGTGCCATTTTATGTAAATTTTATAAATTGTGGCGCTATCATTGCGTTCATTATTTCAAAAGTATTTTGATTCCTAATTTTATGTAATCTTCAGCGTAAAACATTGCATTGGTCAAGCTAAAGTGATTTTTTACTCCAGTAATGAACTCTATGTTTGTCAAAAAGTCAAAAATCACTGCATTTTACTATTCTCTCTGTGGTAAAAACAGAATTTGTTTCGATAATTTATAACAATCCAAGTCTCTTTAGAATTACAGATCAGTAACTACCCGCACTCTTGGAAATGTTCCAGTAGAAAGTACTGGAATCTTAGTAATTTCCTACTAAAGTGCTCCAGTGCGATAAAGACATAGCGGAGCGATTAGTATTTTCCTACTAAAGTAGTCCAGTATTTTAAAAAGTACTGGAAATAGTTAGTAAACTCTACTAGATAATCTACGTAGAACTGTTTATTGGTCTGACATATTAACTACTGGAATTTCCAGTAGTTTCTACTAGATATTTAGTATTATATACTGGATCCCCCAAAAATTTTTGGGGGGCAAAAATATTGGATTTTCCAGTAATTTTTACTGGACTCAGTAGTAGATTCTACCAATCTCATCAAATGGTCTGAGCACCAAAAATACTGGATTTTCCAGTAGTTTTTACTACTTTCTCCAGTGGTTTCTACTAGACTCCTAATACAGTCTGAGTACCAAAAATACTGGATTTTCCAGTAATTTCTACTAGTTTCTCCAGTAATATCTAAATGAATAGTATCTAGTAATATAAAATGCTCCGAGCACCGAAAATGCTTGATTTTTCAGTAATTTCTAGTGCTGAAATTACAGGTTTTTTCAACTAAAACAAAATATTCGAGCCTGGAACAACATTTTTTAGATAGCACACATTTTCTAGGAACTAAACTGTATGCGTTTCACCTCTCACGATGGAGATTTTATGTCATACCAATCAATTAGATTAGTTACCACCAATGGATTTTCACTCCATTCATAATGGTTGATTTTCCTAAGGATGGAAAATCCCCCCGCTTTGCCTTCACAGCCGTCAGCACCCACGAAGGTGCATAACGGCTACAAATATGAGCCCCTTAACTTCTGCTGACACAGAAGCAGAGACCAGGACAAATGACTTGCCCAAAATGTGATCGCTGAAAACTTATTCGTTTACCCCTTATATACTCTCATTGCAGCATCAGCGTATCGAGTACTTGTGTACTGGATTGTCCAGTAGTTTTAACAAGACAATCCAGTATTATATACTGGACTCCCAAAAATATTTGGGGGATGAAACTACTGGATTTTCCAGTAATTTTTTCCGAAACTGGTTCTACTTTGAGTTTTACCTTAGAAGTTGTTTAAGTATTAGAAATTTGATCGATTATATTTTATAGCCTTGATGTGCAAAGAAACTAGTTGCACAGGGACTATGAAAAGGCGGATGAGGCTTTGCTGGATGTCCGTCTAGACTAATTGCATATAGAGCCTGGTTGCTTCTGTGGGTAATTATCCCACGCAAGAGCAATGATCATATAATTACTACAAGTTTGCGCAATTTGGAGCGACTTGGAATGAGGATTTTATCAGGAATATATATGGTCTGCAACACATAACGGATATGGAATATCCATTAATGGAGGATTAGATCGATAAGTCGTAGTTAACTATGTTGTATTTATTGCTTCACAATCAAAATCACATCATTTGCAAAGCGTGGGTGCTAAGTAATTGGAAATTGTATCTACTTTACGTATTGATTTTCTTTTTTAAGTTCAGCTTGGCCGACAAAACCTTAAACAAGTTCCTGACTCTATTGAAACAAGTACTTTATACGGGTAAACAAAACAGAATAAAAGCTAATGTCAGTCAATACTTTTTGCTAATACAGTTAGATTCATGAGGGGACACCCTCCTAACAGACCGTATGTTTCCTACTATCCTGTCTTAGTGCTCGCTATCCCACCGACTCCATTTCTGCAGCCACACTTTTCCCCTTCTGCCTTTCGAGCGGGCTTTCAGTTTAGTTTTTCAGCCTACCTAGTTGCTATTGCCATGCGGGGGGCAGCTGCATTCGGAAAAACGAATGTAGTTGCCTTGGGAGTGACTGAAATAACCGTACGGTAGCTTGCTCGGGGATCACGTTTTCTGTCCGTGATCTTCTCCTCTCCGCCTCTCGACTGCGGTCTGCGGGGAGGACCACTTACGGGCCGCAGTGCGTGCCTAATAGTGGTGGGCCACTTGCAAAAAAAATACACTCAATATAAGGCCATGACTTATCAAAAACAATAGCGGCTGATCCTCCACAGATAGACGCTTGCTAACAAAAATAATTCGCAGCTACCTGCATATGTTTTGTGTTCTAAATCAGAAGAAACTATTCTGTTTCTGTTTTCGAGCTTGAGCACGAGCTTAGAGTGAATGAGCTTACTCCAAATTCGACTTGGTGCCAGAGTTTAAAGGGGTCTACCACTTTGCTCTAATCTGTGGGGAAGTGGCCGCTATACAGGCAAATTGCAGTTCAGAATTACGTTCATTCGAAATGGAATATAAACAAACTTAGGCAGTCATTCCTTTACCGGTCATCTGGTTGTGCCTATATTTTTACATTTTGAAGCAATTTTCTAGCTTTGCTCTATCGTGACATAGAGATAATCTTCCTATTTTGTCCGCCGAAAGTTGTCATTTTTGCATTAGTTGTTAAGCGACCCAAGCCGTCACAAACTTTGCAAAAGCCAAAATTAGTTTGTTTTCTAAAAAGAGAAAATGTTAAGCTACATTTTGATATAAAAATGAATCCTTAACTCCAAGTATATAATGAATAAGTAATAATGGTTCAAAGTTGATGGCTCCAAAAGGAATCACCACATTTTCTTAGAAATTAAGTCAATTTGGCAAATTCTTTTGGAATATTAATTGAATCCAGCACTTCTTGCTGTCAGATTGCATAAAGACAGAGGCAAGTAGACACTGGTTTGCACCAAATGTGATTAGCAAATGATTAGCGAATTTCGTGCTAAGCAATTGCTTAGCAAGTGCTTAATCCCAAAGTCCTTTGCACCAAATCTGATTAAGTTAACCAACTGCTAAGTAGATGCTAATCAAGTGCCCAAGAAGCAAATATTTAATCCGATTCTGGAGGAGGATTAACTGCGAAATTCCTGCTAATTTTTCGAATTTATTGTTATCTCCAGCCAAACCGTAATGGCGAGAATGCTTTCTGGATACTTAGAGGTTCTCCGCGTTGCCCCTAACAGCAAGAAACCAAATAAAATGTTCGCCAACAATTTGCAACGCTAAAGTGTAACGAGATATATAAAAGCATTTTTAAAATTCTCAAACATTTGGAATTTGGAAATATCCGACCCGTTTAATTTCATATATATACTACAGATAACTCAACAACACAACTCATCCCAGCTAGGGACTTGTATAATGCAACCGAACACAAAAATTGATTTCTTGCATCGAATTCAAAGACTTCTAATGTATGTCCTGAGAAAAAGTTAAGCAAGTGATTAGCAGATACGGCAGTCCTTGTAATCACATGACAATGGCATAAAATTCCCATAGCTGATTGGTCCAAATCCAAAAATCCAGCATTTTCATTGGTCAATTCTTAGTAATGCTAACCATTTGCTAAGCAACTGCTAAACAGATGAGCTGTTAATCACTTTCTAATCAGATGTGGTGCAACGGAGTTGTTGCTAAGCAAATGCTCAAGATTAGCAGCTGTTTAGCTGATCATTTGGTCTTTGGATTAGCAAGTGCTTAGCAAATAGTTAATCACA
Organism: Trissonchulus latispiculum; assembly: GCA_030248195.1. Lineage (NCBI taxonomy): Eukaryota > Metazoa > Nematoda > Enoplea > Enoplida > Ironidae > Trissonchulus > Trissonchulus latispiculum. The sequence goes on from JASAND010005356.1 coordinate 12,940, forward strand.
TTTGGTGCAAACGGCCGTTAGTCAGCTCTAAACACCACTGGAAGGGACATTATTTTATTTCGTGTTCAGAGTGTTTTAAGAGTCTAGTAGATATTGTGAAGTTTGACTATACTGAACTTAATAAAATGCTGTTGACTGACTTTTGACTAATAGGATAAGACTAAATTACAGGTGAACAACGATGGTGTGTGATGTTGGAGAACTGTTCGGCCCTGACCAACTGGAAGACGACAAAATGATTACAACGGTTTATTTAATTTCAACAAAAACTTGACGACGAAATTAGTACAAAACATTAAGTCCACACGAGCACATACAGCTACTGTCATATTTGAGTGCAAAGAAAAAGAAATTTTAAAGAAAGAAAGAAAGAAAAGAAAAGAAAAAGAAAGAAAGAAAGAAAGAAAGAAAGAAAGAAAGAAAGAAAGAAAGAAAGAAAGAAAGAAAGAAAGAAAGAAAGAAAGAAAGAAAGAAAGAAAGGAAAAGAAAGAAAGAAGGAAAGAAAGAAAGAAAGAAAGAAAGAAAGAAAGAAAGAAAGAAAGAAAGAAAGACAGAAAGAAAGAAAGAAAGAAAGAAAGACAGAAAGAAAGAAAGAAAGAAAGAAAGAAAGAAAGAAAGAAAGAAAGAAAGAAGGAAAGAAAGAAAGAAAGAAAGAAAGAAAGAAAGAAAGAAAGAAAGAAAGAAAGAAAGAAAGAAAGAAAGAAAGAAAGAAAGAAAGAAAGAAAGAAAGAAAGAAAGAAAGAAAGAAAGAAAGAAAGAAAGAAAGAAAGAAAGAAAGAAAGAAAGAAAGAAAGAAAGAAAGAAAGAAAGAAAGAAAGAAAGAAAGAAAGAAAGAAAGAAAGAAAGAAAGAAAGAAAGAAAGAAAGAAAGAAAGAAAGAAAGAAAGAAAGAAAGAAAGAAAGAAAGAAAGAAAGAAAGAAAGAAAGAAAGAAAGAAAGAAAGAAAGAAAGAAAGAAAGAAAGAAAGAAAGAAAGAAAGAAAGAAAGAAAGAAAGAAAGAAAGAAAGAAAGAAAGAAAGAAAGAAAGAAAGAAAGAAAGAAAGAAAGAAAGAAAGAAAGAAAGCCTAATAATTAGAATTTACCCTAGCCAATGTTGTGATATTTGATATGTACCTTTGACCTTAAACACAGACTTTGACATAAACTTGGATTCTTCCACTATACTACGCACGCATATATGCTCGGTAAGTCCTGTGTATTAGACCCAAGGTTTCCAAAACAAATGTCAGTCAAATGCCTGGACTGACCTTAATATAAAGAAACTTCGTCGCTTGCCCCCTCTTTTCTTTCTTTAAGGAAAGAAAGAAAGAAAGAAAGAAAGAAAGAAAGAAAGAAAAGAAAAAGAAAGAAAAGAAAGAAAGAAAGAATCTTTCTTTCCACTAAAATATGACAGTGGCTGTAAACTTTGACCAATTTCAAACAAAACCACAAAAGTCCGGTAGAAGCCGACAAGCGACAGTAAACTTTACCTCCAAGTTATCACAATAATTCCTGACGAATCGAACCCAACCTGACAACTTTGCAACCCAACCACTCTCGAATAATCTACACCCACAACTGCACCTAACCAACCCAATATGGAGAACTACATCTATTAGCTAACCAGACCTACGAATTTAAACAGAAGTAATGCAAAATCATTGAACGTTTGTCAAATGTAATGTTAATTTCACTTAGGCTTAGCAACTCATGAATAATTTATATCTTTCCTGCCGGTGCTAACTTCACAATATTATACCAGTAACAAGCAGTTACTGGGAAATCCACTACTTTTGTGTTTCGGTACATTTTAATACTCCAGTATATATTACTGGTTAAAGTAGATAAAACTACTGGAAAATCCAGTATATATTTTGGCGACCGGAGTATTTTAGGAATCCAGAAGAAATTACTGGAGAAAATCCTGTAGTTTTGGTGTTCGGGGTATTTCTGAAGTCCAGCAGATATTACTAGAGAAACCAGTAGAAATTACTGGAAAATCCAGTATTTTTGGTGCTCGGGGTATTTCTGGAGTCCAGTAAATATTACTGGAGAAACCAGTAGAAATTACTGGAAAATCCAGTATTTTTGGTGCTTGGAATATTTCAGGAGTCCAGTAGATATTACTGGGAAAAGTAGTAAAAACTACTGGAAAATCCAGTATTTTTGTGTTTCGACACATTGTAGGAGTTTGATACTGGATCCAGTACAAAATACTGGAAAATCCAGTAACTTGAACAACCCAAATCCAGTAAATGCTACTAAAACATTTAGTAGAAACTACTGGAGAAACCAGTAATTTCGTACTAAGACATTTCCAGTACTTATTACTGGACTACGTCCAGTACTTATTACCCCACCATCCAGTCAAATCTACCAAAGTCTTTAGTATTTCTGAGCTACTGGAGTTGTTCCAGTAGAAACTACTAAAGTATTTCTAAGAGTGCGAGATCTTGGAGAGGTCCCGCTTAGCGTTGTTAAGCATGTGTTTATATTCGAGCAAACAGAAATGCACTTATGAGGATTACGGTAGTTTAAGTGGCCTATCAACTGCATTTCAGTTTGCTCGCATATAATCTCACGCTTAACAACGCTAAGCGGGACCCTCCGAGATCTCAGGGGATCCTCTTATATACGTAAATTTAACATAAGGCAGGCAATTAGCCAATCAGACGCGTTTTAGTGCAAACGCATATTACCCCCTCCCCCGAGATTTCGGCCATAATGTTCCAAGCATCTCGCAGCCCATTTCTAGTAGGAAGAGCTAAGCTAGCAACGACATTCACTAGACATATAGCGGCCAAACTATCCTATAAGTAAATTTACAACAGTTATCATGGAGCTTACCTGAAACAATAGCCAACTTTGGGAAGAAAGCAAAGACGTCTCACTTACAGGGCAACCTATCTGCAAAAGACACTTATTTTAACAATATCCCACTACTACAGAGAGTAATTCCATTTAGCGATGGTCGATGAGTGGTGGCTGCAGGGCTATTGACCGTGACTGTGACTGTGACTGACTACTGACTATTGACTGTGACCTATTCAGGCAGGACCGATACCTGTTAGGCAAGTGCCAGTTGTGCCGCCTAGAATTATCAAAATATATAATATTGATTGCAAAAGCAATATGATATCTATGCATATAATAAGACATATATTGGAAAACTAAAAGTATACTGCTTATTTTATCCAAGCACACACTTTCTAAGCATTTGCATATTTACGCTGCACGTTTTAGAATACGTGTTCCAGTTGCAACATTAGAAATATGCTGCCTGGGCTTTGGGCCTTGCATGTTGGCCAAAAATGCCAAAATTAGCTCCATTTTAATGTAGGAAATATAATGTAGCCAATGTAGTTCAATGAAATAGGCCCCACTAGGTCAATGGACTAAATGATACAGGATCTAGCTGATGCTTTTCCTACTTTGAAATTAGAATTTGGTTTTGTGTACAATTGCTTCTAAGTAGTTTCTCTGTAAACATTGTGATCGTTTATATAACGGCTGCCACATCTAAGGAAACATCAAATTTTCTTGGTCTTAGTTTCGGTTTTGGTTTTGTAGACAAAAGCAGTAGTTAGTCGATGGCTTAATTGTGAGAATATTACAACGCAGACACTAATTTTAATGTTAAGCATAAATACTTTTTTTAATGCACTTTACTAGTTACTATCACTTAATTCCATGGCAGCCAATTCCATAATTCGGATAGTGGAATTATTCTGATTGTTTCTCCAATTTCGGATTTTAACTTGGAATGTTTTTTCCTGTCAAACTTTGCAAAACTGTTGTCTTCTTGAACGTGTACAGGTTTTTGCTTCTAGAAAAGCTTGCCTTCAGAAAAGTTACTTTGTACAATTGGCAAGTTACTGCAAGTTATTGATATTGTAAGAATCTACAGAATACCTTAATTTAGCTTATTGTTAGTTGACTCCGACCTCCGTAATGGCTGTGAGCGAACAATAGCATCCTAATGAGTACTGATGCTTTCCAGCATTTTCTGTTGCCCAGTTGTTGCTCAAGCTCAACTAGCTTCGTTATTGTTTTCCGATATACTTTCGTTTGCGATGAGTTTGCATGTGTTGAACGTGCTCTCGCCCCCGAGTCCCGCTCGACAGCTATAGAAGCAACAATACTGTGGCGACGAAGATTGTATTCACTCACTAATCGCTTAATTAGCGGCTAATTAGTAGCTAGAGTTATGAGCTTTAAAATGTTAATGTACCATTTTTATAGACTTAAGATCCCGCACTGACCTAACCTAGTCTCCGTGCTACAAATTATCTGTAGCACCATGTATGTGCTATATGTAGAAACGAATATTTAGTTGAAAAAACTTATATAAGCTAGGCAACAATGTTTACATAGTTTAGTTGGGAAGTTTTTATAATATGAAATTCAATGACAAAAAATAAACCTTTTTGCAAAAACAACTTGCTTACTGTAGACTGAAAAATTCATACTTAATAATAATCGGAATTAAAACTATTTAGTTTTATTTACTAAAGCTGCATTATCACTAACGATATGGTGTTGAAGTTGAATAACTCAGATGTAGTAAGTAACTACAGCAAACTACTGTAATAATTTCAAGCAGAGTTGGACGCGGGCCGCGGGTACCCGCAGCGTCCCGCGCGGGCCGATGCGGGCCGATTTTTGTAGTGACAGTGTAACTTTTTAAGCATAAATTTAATAGCTTTATACAATACTTTTACCTTTGAAATCAGAAAACCTACACTGAATTAACGGATCTTTCTCGATTACCCATACCACCGCTCATAATTCTTAAAGCTTGGGCAATTGAGCTAAAGTTTGGAATGCGCATGTTTTCGAGCACACTGAGTTCATTGTCTTTGATTTTGCTGAAAAGTTGAAGTTCTGGATCGTAGAACATCGGTGTCGGTTTTTCGATTCAGCTTTTTGTTAGCTCAATGCAAGCTTACCTAAGTAGTATAAAAATGGGCGTTCTGGCTCAGCGGAACCTGTGGAGCTTGAGGCCCTTCCTACCCTGCATATATACTACACTTTGTTTACAATGTATACATAAATATGTAAAATTTTGTGGTATCTTATACTTCTCTCCAACATCAGCACACTGATACAATATAACCAGTTTAAACCGGTTATGATGACTCATCTTAACCTACTTTCCTACCTATAAATATAACTCCACACAAGTAAGTTTTCAGTCATGTCTACTGCATTCATGGCTGTTGCTTGCATTGGTGTTCCGAAATTTGGAGATATTCCCTTGGAGGTTACTGTTCTGATTAAACAACACAAGTCCCATCAGCCGGATATACATCATTTGTTTATCCGAGCTCCCTACGATCTGAAGAAACTAACATCAAATCAACAGGAGTCAATCCACTATGTCACCAGGCGATCATGTTTCGACTGGGATTGCAGTCCTCATTTACTAACCTGGGATCAAGCAATGGACCTCATCTCCAATATCTTGAAGGAAGCTAATGTTGACAAGATTATAACCAAGGGTATTTCCCCAGTGGAACCTAATTCGATCTGGGTTGAGGGAAAGGGGAAACTTTGCCAGGGTAATTGAGGCTGGTACCTTGGGGGTTCCCAGCTACATGCTATTGAGTGATGACGAAGGCAATGGTTGCTGTCCGGACCACATGCTAAGAGATGGAGCTAAATACTGCTCATCTCACCGAGCACATTAACTGCTACACTCAATCCTGAATGAAGAACAAGACAGTGAATAACACTTACTGATGCTTGCTATTGTATACCGTATGCTTATTCATATTATTCAATAAAAAATCAAACCAGTTGGTGTTTATTGATAGCTAGGAATTACGCGTCAGCATGCTTACATGCTTACACGTCAGCATGCTTACATGCTTACGTCAGCATGCTTACATGCTTACACGTCAGCATGCTTACATGCTTACGTCAGCATGTTTACACTTACACGTCAGCATGCTTACATGCTTTCGTCAGCATGTTTATACGTACACGTCAGCATGCTTTACATGCTTTCGTCAGCATGTTTACACTTACACGTCAGCATGCTTACATGCTTACGTCAACATGTTTACACTACTAGCCGTCAGCATTCTTAATTTTATATCACAGACAGGTTTACATCTTCGCGATTTATGAAACCTATACAGGTTATGCTGCTAAATTATATTAAAAGAAATTATTGTGAACTAAAGAAAAATGTATCTTTGTAAAGTGTGTGGTAAGCAATACTTGCATCGCCAGTCATTGCATCGTCACTCGCACATGGATCACTTAGAAGAATCCGATGTGCACTCTGATGATTCTGATATGGAAACAAATGCTTCTACAAAGTCAAACCAATCTGATCAGTCGGAGTCTTGCAGCGATTCCAGTGATGAGTCGATAGCGGATCCTTATGAATATTTCTGGAAAGTCTGTAGAGGCCTCGTCGCTGATAAATACGGTCCGATTATTGATGAAAAGTTTGCAAGCAGTGGTAAAAGAGATGATAACACTCTTTATCAGTATTACAACAAACTACTTCCAGAGATGCAAATGGAACTACTGAAAACGACATCTCGCTTGGCAGCATCATTTGACCGAGTGAAGGAATCATCCACATTTCAAGAAATTGAACAAAGAGTGACAAAGTTGGAGGAGAAGCGACACAAGAGACGCCAATCATCAAATTTGGAGGCTTCATACATTAGAGCATTCCAAGAATTACCGGATATTATCAAACAAGTTCTACCTGCGATGCCTCTTTCGAGTGAAGACGAAGAATAAAACTGAACGTTATAAGTCTTTGACCTTACATGTACAATGTAGTGTAATGTATTGTACTGTAATGTATTCAGTGTAATCAATGTATGTATATTAAACATAGTAGCTACTAAGTGTGTTTCGTAGTTGGGTAGGACAATATTTACTACCTTATAGATCTCCATATGTCAAGGTTATCAACCTGCTCCTAATTAGGAAGATTTTCTACCTACTAAGTAGAAAGTAGATTAAGAAAGTAGATACATAGAGCACAATGCAGCTGAAATATCAGCAAAATAGTCTAGAATTTATAGATAAAAACAAATAACAGTCCGATGCCAGACTCAGCATCGCTAGGCAAGTCTTAACTGCAACTGTTCAACTTACGAAATCCAAGATTGACCTCGTTGTCGTAAAGAAACTGACGTTCTTTGGATAGCAAAGTGTTGAGCGACCACATTATAAGTCTTGACTTGCCCCAAATTGAGAAAATATTTAGTTCTATTATGAATCAACTTCACCTAGATCAATCTCCTTATTTCACCGACTTCTGTAAAACTAACTGGTTCTTGGTTGCTCCACCAAATTTTAAAAGGCCTCACTAGGCTCCTCACAAATTTTTGCTGCGCCACCAAAAATGCACAAGAAAACCGTTGCAACTATCTCAAAAACTACTTATCCGATTTTGCTGATTTTTGAACACAAAGGGTATATTAACCAGAAAATTACAATGGTGATAACAGATTTAAGCTAAAGACAATACAGGTAAAGATACAAACTATGATAAAGGCAATTGCATTTTAATCCCCTCAGGGCATTTTCAAAATTCGAAAATAGTCAGCTTCCAGAATTTCAAAGGAAAACAAGTTTTAAACAAGTTTCAACAGTTTTCAAAAATGACTATTTTCAAATTTTGAAAATCCCCTGAGGGAATTAAAATGCAATTGCCTTTATCATAGTCTGAATCTTTACCTGTATTGTCTTTAGCTTAAATCTGTTATCACCATTGTAATTTTCTGGTTAAAATACCCTTTGTGTTCAAAAAATCAGCAAAATCGAATAAGTAGTTTTTGAGATAGTTGCAACGGTTTTCTTGTGCATTTTTGGTGGCGCAGCAAAAATTTGTGAGGAGCCTAGTGAGGCCTTCTAAAATTTGGTGGAGCAACCAAGATCCAGTTAGTTTTACAGAAGTCGGTGAAATAAGGAGATTGATCTAGGTGAAGTGGAATCATAATAGAACTGAATATTTTCTCAATTTGGGGCAAGTCAAGACTTATAATGTGGTCGCTCAACACTTTGCTATCCAAAGAACGTCAGTTTCTTTACGACAACGATGTCAATCTTGGATTTCGTAAGTTGAACAGTTGCAGTTGAGATCATCTGGGGGGGGGGGGGGGGGAAAAAAAAAAAAAAATGCTGAGGTCTGGGCCCATCGGACTGTCATTTGTTTTTATCTATAAATTCTAGACTATTTTTCTGATATTTCAGCTGTATTGTGCTCTAAATGTGTCTGTCTTTCTTAATCTACTTTCTACATAGTAGGTAGAAAATCTTCCTAATTAGAGCAGAATGACAAATTGACATATGGAGATCTGTAAGGTAGTAAATATTGTCCTACCCAACTACGAAACACACTTAGTAGCTACTATGTTTAATATACATACATTGATTACACTGAATACATTACAGTACAATACATTACACTACATTATACATGTAAGGTCAAAGACTTATAACGTTCAGTTTTATTCTTCGTCTTCACTCGAAAGAGGCATCGCAGGTAGAACTTGTTTGATACTATCTGGTGATTCTTGGAATGCTCTAATGTATGAAGCCCCCAAATTTGATGATTGGCGTCTCTTGTGTCGCTTCTCCTCCAACTTTGTCACTCTTTGTTCAATTTCTTGAAATGTGGATGATTCCTTCACTCGGTCAAATGATGCTGCCAAGCGAGATGTCGTTTTCAGTAGTTCCATTTGCATCTCTGGAAGTAGTTTGTTGTAATACTGATAAAGAGTGTTATCATCTCTTTTACCACTGCTTGCAAACTTTCTCTATCAATAATCGGACCGTATTTATCAGCGACGAGGCCTCTACAGACTCTCCAGAAATATTCATAAGGATCCGCTATCGACTCATCACTGGAATCGCTGCAAGACTCCGACTGATCTGATTGGTTTGACTTGTAGAAGCATTTGTTTCCATATCAGAATCATCAGAGTGCACATCGGATTCTTCTATGGATCCATGTGTGAGTGACGATGCAATGACTGACGATGCAAGTATTGCTACCACACACTTTACAAAGATACATTTTTCTTTAGTTCACAATAATTTCTTTAATATAATTTAGCAGCATAACCTGTATAGGTTTCATAAATCCCGCGAAGATGTAAACCTGTCTGTGATATAAAATTAAGCATGCTGACGGCTAGTAGTGTGTAAAACATGTTGACGTAAGCATGTAAGCATGCTGACGTGTAAGTGCAAACATGCTGACGTGTAAGTGTAAACATGCTGACGAAAGCATGTAAGCATGCTGACGTGTAAGTGTAAACATGCTGACGAAAGCATGTAAGCATGCTGACGTGTAAGTGTAAACATGCTGATGTAAGCATGTAAGCATGCTGACGTAAGCATGTAAGCATGCTGACGTGTAAGTGTAAACATGCTGACGTAAGCATGTAAGCATGCTGACGTAAGCATGTAAGCATGCTGACGTGTAAGTGTAAACATGCTGACGTAAGCATGTAAGCATGCTGACGTGTAAGCATGTAAGCATGCTGACGTAAGCATGTAAGCATGCTGACGTGTAAGCATGTAAGCATGCTGACGTGTAAGCATGTAAGCATGCTGACGCGTAGTTCCTAGCTATCAATAAACACCAACTAGTTTGATTTTTTATTGAATAATATAATAATAAGCATACGGTATACAATAGCAAGCATCAGTAAGTGTTATTCACTGTCTTGTTCTTCATTCAGGATTGAGTGTAGCAGTTGATGAGCTCGGTGAGCTGAGCAGTATTTAGCTCCATCTCTTAGCATGTGGTCCGGACAGCAACCATTGCCTTCGTCATCACTCAATAGCATGTAGCTGGGAACCCCCAAGGTACCAGCCTCAATTACCCTGGCAAAGTTTCCCCTTTCCCTCGACCCAGATCGAATTAGGTTCCACCGGGAAATACCCTTGGTTATAATCTTGTCAACATTAGCTTCCTTCAAGATATTGGAGATGAGGTCCATTGCTTGATCCCAGGTTCGTAAATGAGGACTGCAATCCCAGTCGAAACATGATCGCCTGGTGACATAGTGGATTGACTCCTGTTGATTTGATGTTAGTTTCTTCAGATCGTAGGGAGCTCGGATAAACAAATGATGTATATCCGGCTGATGGGACTTGTGTTGTTTAATCAGAACAGTAACCTCCAAGGGAATATCTCCAAATTTCGGAACACCAATGCAAGCAACAGCAATGAATGCAGTAGACATGACTGAAAACTTACTTGTGTGGAGTTATATTTATAGGTAGGAAAGTAGGTTAAGATGAGTCATCATAACCGGTTTAAACTGGTTATATTGTATCAGTGTGCTGATGTTGGAGAGAAGTATAAGATACCACAAAATTTTACATATTTATGTATACATTGTAAACAAAGTGTAGTATATATGCAGGGTAGGAAGGGCCTCAAGCTCCACAGGTTCCGCTGAGCCAGAACGCCCATTTTTATACTGCTTACCTACATTTTAAGCCTACAGCTTTAGCTTAGACCGAACTATAACAAACACTAGAAAAGAAAAATGGACTTCAGGTTCGTGTTCTACCATCCAGAAGCCCTCTGCTTGCAAATATTCAACAAAATTTATGACAAAAAATTTTCGGTTTCCTTTGGTCCCCCCCTTGCGAATCGCAAAAATAGAATAGAATAGAATAAAAATAGAAACTTTTGCGATATATTTGAACTCAGCATCGAAAACATGCCCATTTCGCTCAATTGTTTAAGTTTTAAGAATTTTGAGTGGTGGGGGTAATAGATACAACACTCGAATTAAGTACTAATTGTACATTTTGCAATGACACGACTAGAGATGCACCGGTGCCGGGGCTGGGGTCAGAGCCAGGCCCCAGTGCAACCCTAACCACGACTTAAAAATGTGCAAATTTTGTGTATTGTTAAGTATACTATTAAAACAATTAATTAAGTTCGAAACTAATTATTTGAATACTTAGGGAGGCACCCGGTTGCCTCCCTGTTGCCTGGAAGAGGCCCTCAAAACAGAAAGCCCTTCAATTTCAAATTTCTCAGCTTATCGTAAGAAATCAGTGCAAACTGCTCTCTATTGAAGTGTTCGTTCAAGCATGTGAAGTTTTTCCCCGACCAAGTTAGTTTCTCAGTCGGCAGGAAAGCTTTTAGCAGGTTACAGATTTAGAGAAATAACTAAATGACATGTTGATTAAATTAGATTAAATTGCGAAGCATTTCTGTAAAAGTACGGAGAGCCTTTTGATAGCAAAATATTCACAATTGTGGCAACTAAAACTTTTAACTAAATATGGAACTTTTTATACACATTAAATAGTATTCATAACTTAAGATAATGGCATTTATTGTGCGGGCCTTTGCGGGCCGAAAATTGTAGATGCGGGCCGCGAACCGGACCTGCGCGGGCCGAAAATTTGAGTGCGGGCTGCGCGGCGGGTGTGGGCCGCAAATTTTGGCCCGCGTCCAACTCTGTTTTCAAGTCAAAGCAACAAAATGTGCTGGTATTAAGCACATACAGTGCCCCCTTAATTTCAACAATTCTGCATAACAAATCAAAGTTTAGTTTATTTAAAGCAACAGACACCTTTAGCAAACACCTAAGGTCAATGGTGCCTTAACGCAACTTCACCGGTAAAGTATTACGGTTAGGCATTAGGGCCAGTTTGACCTTAGGTAATTTCAAGTTTGTTTCGTTAGTGCTACAGTGCTACTACATCTGTTTACTTCTGTTTTCAAGACAGATACAGTAAACTCAGCCATTATAGCAAATTCACAACTTCAGTATATTATGACTGATAAAATACTGTGGGTTTTTCCGACTCAGCTCATTTCTCATTTTTCTTTGACCCGAGGAAAACTTAGCCGCCTACGTAGGGAAAATTCAGGAAATCTTGAACCTTTCAAGGAAATTGTCATAAACTTCTGTTAGGGCAGCTTCCCCTTTCACTTCGCTGTATTGTGAAAGCTGAAAGACTCTTTTTGACATTCCTTCTATTCCTAAGCTGAAAACGATAATTAACCCACAGGAAGCTTCATTTTCAGTGAACCAGGAAAATGGAACAACAACAATGACGCTTACTGCCATAACTGTTTCTTTCCATTCTAAACAGATTTAATATTCAGGCTATAATTATTTTTTAGCTCAGTTGATATTGTGAAAATCCAAATTTTAGCCTTTCGGAACCGAATTGCTGCCAAGGCAGCAGAATATTGTTCAACAGAGTCAAAACTGTATTACTGTGATACAGTAGTGCGTATTAATAGTATGACCATATCACACCCAGAGTCCGGGTTGCAATTCATTGGTAACAAATTTAAGCTAAAGTTGGGCAGGTTTTTAGAAAGTTGACACCAGACATGTGCAGAGGGCAAAATTTAGGGAGGGAGTACCAAGGGACCCAGAAAACGGGGAAAACTGGATTTTGGGGGACAACCTTCTGGAGGGAGCTCTAGGTCTGCAGGTGAAGCCACCACTCTCTCCTAAATCCCCCCTCCCTGCACAAATATTTGACACAGGTGTGCGTCATTAATAGCTAATTTTTAATCCAATCAGCTTTGAGCTAAACTAACTTTGAGCAGCCCAATTTTTCCTGAACTGCTTTCGACGACATATATGATCAATTTAAGGCTTACACTCATTTTGTGTGCTTCACCTAGTTGGACCTCATTATTAATTGCTTCAGATTCTCATTTCAGGTACTCAGTCAGTGTAGGTACTGGATTGATCCAGTTTAGGCACGAAAACGTGCGTATCCTGCATAAATGATAGAATTTCTGAAACCAGGTGTTCAGTTACCGACATCATGCGAACAAATGTCAGGACTTGTTTCCACGGCTTTCTTAGAGTTACTTAACTACCTCTAATGGAAACATGACTGACCGTTCTCTTGTGTTCGCAGACTCCTTCTATTTGCATTGTCGTCACAAAAATTTCATGACATTTGTGCTGGTTCTCGCCGTAGGTTTGTGACTTTTCTCAACGATTTCAGATTATGTTGGAGCAGAAAGTTCAATATTACCTAAATTTAGAACTCATCCATCTTTGAAGGTGGAATTTGTTGACACTTTTCAAGAAAGAGCATTGAGGAATTAAAGCCGACTCTTATTGCTCATTAACTGCATGTCTCCTGCATCTGTACTTTGAGTTTAAATTATGTTTGATAACTGATGTAACCAAAAAATTCCGGGTTGTTTTTCATGGGGAAATCTGCCTTGTTGCGTTAGTTAACAAAATTAAGAGTAGCACCGTCGTTCACTAAAAACGCTTGCAACTATCACAATAACGCAACAACAAATACACAACTAATTTGCATAAACTCATTGGCATATGGAAGCAGACATATTCTTCAACACTTAAGACTTCCTGGTAAAAGCCAAGTTGACCGCATCATTACAGTTTTCTCAGAAACTGGAAATTTGATTCAGAACTAGAAAACTCCAGACAGGGAGTTAGTGTCACCAATGGAATCATGATTTTGTAATTCCAGTTGTACGGTATTGTTCTCTTGGTTTCAGGGAAAGATATTGGTATGCCGCTTAATGCGAGTAAGGAATTCCTGGGTCGCGAGCCATTTATCATCAGTTGGTTCATTGCCATAGACGTGTTTGCCCTAACAAGTCTTGCACTGTACCTATCTGTTATCATCCTCATACTTTTTCACCGCCGGACCCGATTTCCAGGGTCCTATTTCATTCTAGTAATCAGTATGGGATTTGCCGACTGTGCTTGTCTTCTGATTCATTTCACCTTTCTAAACCCGTCCGTTATCTGGGGCGAGAGGGCCCTGCCGGCCCGATACCGGCTGGTTTGGGATTTTCTATGGGAATGGTTGAACAACGCCTCCTCAACGCATATACCATTCATTTCTCTTAATCGACTGCTGGCTGTGTTCCTACCAACGACCTATCATCACTACTACAGTACTCGACATATCATACTTATCATTGTGTTTTGCTATGGCTGGGACCTGTCCCTGAGCCTGGTGTATCACATAAGTAAATGCTATATCCATGTACCTAATCTTATGTACAAGGGTACTTGCTATGGTGGACTTGCTTCTACAGTTATAATTTTGGTACGCCAACTAGAAGATGTCATTGGGACACTGTTGGCCCTAGTGCTATCCTTGGCTACGTGGATTAAGGTTAAACTTGTGAGCAACCACTTAGGAGTATCCAACACGGCATCTGCTTCTCGTCGGGAGCAGCGATTAGCGTTACAGTTTGGCTTAATATTCAGCCTGTATTTCTTGTTCAGTGTAATCTTTTGGATCGTAGAATACACTTATGACAAAGTTAGTGATGTTGGAGCGGACAGTCTTGAACTGTTGCTGCTAACTGTCTTTACCGTACACACCTCCATCAATCCATATCTGTTACTGTATTTTGGAAAGGATGTAAAGCAAGGCTTTCTATCACAGTGGTTTAAGTCAACTGCAGAGCCAACTAGAGCTATTCCAACTCACAAGGCTGGTTCACACTGACTCAGAACGCAGTTTTAAGATTTTAAGATTTATGCAATAGAGTGTGCTGTACTCTAGTTTAAGTTTCTGAAACCCCATTACTTACTAGTTTGATAACTTTAATTTAAGCTTAATACTACCACAGTCGATTAATCCTAGCAGTATCCATATTAAATTAAAATCGAAATTTATCAGTGTGAACCAACCTTCAGTTTTGAGTGTTACTTTCATTCCTAAATAAGTTCTCTGTGCTACGATCGTGTATTTTGTAAGTCATTAATAGTTTAATGACTCACCACTATTATTAGAAGTAAAGCTTCATTCGTTGTCATTGTTCATAGTCTTGATACTATATTATATTTACTATTAAAAATCTAGTAAATACTTTACAAATTGGTAAACATAAATAGCAGACAATCTTTACAAATCTATCAGCTATTATTAATTATTATTATTATTATTATTATTATTATTATTATTATTATTATTATTATTATTATTATTATTATTATTATTATTATTATTATTATTATTATTATTATTATTATTATTATTATTATTATTATTATTATTATTATAATTATTATTATTATTATCATTATTATTATTATTATTATTATTATTATTATTATTATTGTTATTATTATTATTAATTATTATTATTATTATTATGATTATTATCATCATCATTATTATTATTATTATATTATTATTATTATTATTATTATTATTATTATTATTATTATTATTATTATTATTATTATTATTATTATTATTATTATTATTATTATTATTATTATTATTATTAGAAGCCATAGTGACTATTTCCAGTGAAGTAAGTAAAATTCTGGGTTTATCTCTCTTCCACTTGGAAATTTGTAGAAACCCGAAAATCTAATTATTCAAGATCATGAACATAAGAAACGCTAGTTCGAGTTTTTAATGAAGTTTTGCATGTTTTTGACAACAAACTATAACTGGATAGACTATACTGCGTTTTTCCTTTTTTCATGTTATCTGATCAAGTTTATGTTTAAACAAGCAGAAAATAAGGGAGCACAATCTCTGTATTTTTGAAAGGTTGTTTTATACCAAAATTCAAATTTACAAAGCCAGTTCCAGTTCTCAAATTTGCAAAGCCAGTTCCAGTTCTGAAGGCTTCAATCAAGCAGAGTAGTGTTGGCAGAGAAATCGGAGACTACACATTTCAATATTGAGATCCAGGAGTTTATTTATCAAATTTTCACTGTCGACAGATTGCATTCTGTTGCCCAAATGTACCCAGTGCTATGTTTCCAACGTCATGGGAAGTTTGTGTTGTGCAGAATCCTCAGAACCATTAAAAAATGCTAAGCCTGATCTATAATCCATAATTTTAGAAACTGCCTAAAATGTTGCAGCACGAATATATATTGGATTTTAAGTATCCCCAGTCGTCGGAACAGAATTAGTTACGTTTTCCCTTTGAAACTTGTAGGCTATATACTAATGTAAGGAAAGCAGGCATGGGAAAGTTGATAATCCTTATATGGGAGTTTAGCTTCCCGTTCGGTGGTGTAGTGTCTGGCGTGCCTGAATCGAGATCAGTAAGGCCGTGGTTTTACTCCAGGCCGGGCCAATCCTTTACTTTCAATTTTGAGTGAAAAGTTAATGAAACTTTTCAGTTTCTTGCTCTCTTTCTCTCTCCTAGGTTCTGGTTTCAATGGTACACGTTCCCTGAAGTGTCCCATCTTGAGTTTGCCCTCTGCCTCCTTGGATCACCAGATTCACCAACTCCAACTTTTTCACAATGTATTACTGCCTACTCTAAACTAATTCTAATCTTAACCGATTCTTTATCAAACGAATTTGAACCAAGTTTTGACAGTTCCATCCAACGAGAGCTAGCAGTCTTGTAGCTCGCACTACCAATGCTACTGCCACTAGTAGCAGCAGAAATGGTATACTTTGTTCAGTACTCCAAAATCATTATGAACCGATCCCACTTGGAGCTCACACCAGTTTTGCTAGTACCGTTGCATACTGGTCAACAGCTTCCAGCGGAACTGAAACTATTGCTCGCCTTACTGTCATTTTAGTAGCAATGTGGGCCAGCAATGTCATAACACCTAGCAACGTGCATTGCGTTTGTGTTGTGTCTGAGCTGATGCTGAGTCTGTGTTACATAAGTATCATGCTTATGTAAAGTTAAAAGTGTACGAACAACCAAACTTTACGAGTGGGAAACTGCGCACAAGGAGAACGTCGAACCTGGAGGAGATGTAGTTCCAGTCGACCTAACTAACCTCGCCAAAACTACCTAAGTGAATCTTACCGAACGGAGTTTAAGCGCCGATGGAGAGCAAAGACTCAAATAGTAAAAACTTACCCCAAATTTGCTGAAATATACATACTTAAAATATCTAATTACCTACCCAATTAAACTTAGAAAACCCTTACCTACCGAATATACAAGCTAATACAAAATCCTAACTAAGAAGAGACACCCTAAAATGGCCCAAAAGTGAGACCACATTTACTGGAAAACTATTATGCTTGACAAAGGGGCGAACCCCGAAAATTGCGTACAAAAACGAGGTGCAAATACAGATACAGAGTAGAAGTAAGCCTAACTAAATTTTTACAAAGACTAGCGATATAAAATAAGTTAACACAGCAGTTAAATTAGCAAACAAAGAACAATGCAATAAACTAACCTAATAGATTTGAACCTAAGCTAATCAGAGAAATTTTGAAACTTCGGAGAAATTTAAAACGAAGAATAGAAAGAGAAACTTCTATAAAAAGAGAGAAAAGAAGCTTTCACCTAACCAGAAGCATACATAATTAATGATGAAACGGCTCGACAGGGTCACCCTGGAGCTCGTAGCGATCTAAAGTGGTACCCACTTTAGACTGTAATAGCAAATAATAAAGCACAGCTAATATAGGGCGTAGGGAGGAAGAGCGAAAAGTAACACACGACCGATCTGTACGAAAGAAAAACACAAGACTGAAGTGTAGACGGCTAAGGAGATTAAACTAGTTTTGAAAGGCCGTGGAAGGATTTGATTGGCTAATTTTGAGACCCCCTTGAAAGACGAGATGCTGGGAGAGACTCTTAGCGAAAATCGACAAGTATGCAGCGCCACCTATTGACTAGGCTGGCTGATACACATATACGTATTTTACACATAGGCACAATAAAATATTTCAACTAAGACTTTCAAATGAATTTCAAAACATACTTTCAATACAAATTTCACATATTATAAATTCTTTCTAAAATAACATTTCTACACTAATTTCAACCCAAATTAAATTCAATCACACATACATTAATATTTCTAGAGGACCGACGTCACGCCGCCTCAGTACACTTATACGGATATCGTTCCTACTATATAAACTGTCTTTTAAGCACTTTAACGTTTTAAACATAACTATATAAACTTTTCTCTTCATGTTATTCAATGTATTCCGTCAATAAAGCTTTGTTTTTATGCGGCAACACAACCAAGTGTATAATCCGCTTATTTTATTTTCGAAGTGTAGTGACTTTCTCGGTCCTATACTTAGTAAACATTATAGACTTTATAACAAGCCAGGGCGAACGGCTAGAAACAATACTGATTGCAGTTTCTATGAATGGCTTTGCAAGGACATTTTAATTAACAAACTAACGAGTAACTAATTAGTAGCACTGAAGTGTTAAAGTAATGACTGTTTCACAGTAACACGAGGAGATAAGAAGAAACGATGGTTCCAGGTGAAGGGAGTGTATCGTGCGTTTAGACAATTTAGCAAGTTGTATTGTTGATGGTTATCTGGCCGTCTGGCCTTTATGATGCTGATAATGTCGGCATATTGTGGTCGAAGTATTTATTTTTGACATTTCATAGCGTATTCCAATCCTTTATTTCAGATATGTCCAGTACGGATACAATTCCTCTGTCGGTTGAAATTGATAACCTCTTAAAGAAATCGCGTCCGCTGCTTTTATTCCTGGGTTTTCACCAGAATGATTTTCAAAGCAAATATTTACGAATAGCATATACATGGTATATTTGGCTAACAACAGTCCCTATTTTAATATCGCTAGTTTGGTTAGTATTGCCATCAACTGAGACCAGAGCTGGATCTGCCTTGGCCACATTTGCGGCAGTCTGCACTACGTTTAACTCTATCTTCACTTCGCTTTATTTTATGCATTATGTTGGAAAACATGGTAATCAAATAGCAGAAAGAAAGGTTGCTTATTTGCGAATAACAGCCCCCGTATGAGCTTATGAGCTTACGCAGTAAGAGAAAAGTTTTGGCAGCCATACCGAAACAAACGACAGATTTTATTGAGATTTGAAAAACTTGTTTCCGGAGTCCCTTTTCCAAGACATTTACCCAAAAAGTCATCTATGCTTGATGGAATTTGTTCATTTTTGCCGATTTTAGCAGGTGGTTAAAGAAATGTAGCTTTTTCTACAAGAACGCAGTATTGAACTACTTTCGGAAAAACGAATTCTTAAAAGAAAATTTGGTGCTAATTTTTTAAAACTTTGATCTCAAAACTCTTACTGAATTTTTGCGGCTTAGTCTGTATGTTAAATGTAAAGACTTCTTTAATAAGCAACATCACCAAGGCTTCCACTCCTCTGCTTCAACGTCCCTTTTGCTAGTTGCCAACGTGTTTTATGTGGTAGTTATGATAGGCTTTTCATGAACATTTCATTACTTTCAAGCATCAGAAAAGGTAACGGTTATTCATCTAATCAGTGCTATGCAGTGATTTTTAAGAATACTATAGTTTATGTTAAATTGGTTATATTCGGCTTCCATTTTGTATTGCCTTGTTACTATTTAATAGGCAAATTGCATCTGTTTTTAAATATTTGGAATGACGAAAAGTTCGATTGCACATCTGCTGCGTTGCCAGTTAAGTTGTATCCCGTCTGTCTCACTTTGCTGCTGGCTCACATTGCTCTTTTTGTTGAAGTAACTATCGTGTAAGTAAATGCTACTAAAACTTTCCATATATCAACTACATGCTATTTTGTAATATGGAGTGCTATTGCTGTAAACATCCATAATTTATAATAGTAGTGTATGTGTCGGAGCGAAAACGCAAATTTGACGCATTTGCAAATTTCGCCAACGAAAACGCAAATTTGTGTTTTCGCTAACGAAAACACAAATGGTTCTCACTCTAAGGCTCCAACTAACTGTCCATGTAGTAAAGTGCACGTAAACATGCATGCATAGAAATGTTCACTGTGCAGAGTACGCATATGTATGTGCAATGTATATATAACTGTAATAATATGCACACGGACACGTTCCTAATTAGAGAGGCACAACCTCCAATGGCGAACCCCTCTAATTTAACACCTCATTATAGTATAGGGTGGGTAAGGATTGTTGTGCGGTGTTGAATTCCGCGTTATTTTCAAGTTTTTACTTTTGCTTGAGTTAAATCACAAATTTCACAACAAATTTCATTCTATACAAATTTCTGCATTCCATAACTGCAATCATAAAGTTTCCCTTTTCTACGAAACTAAAAAACTATAGTCTTTATATGCTTTTGCATGAAAGTATTACACAAAATTAGCTGTGTTTGGGAGAGAATAGGAATGTTTGGTGTGTTTCCTACAGAAGAGGGGGAGGATTGGGATCCCCGTTCGAGATGAGATCAGGGCCGAATTTTCAGGCCCGGCCCCGCCCGGCCCTGATCAAACTTTAGGTCTGCCCGGCCCGGCCTGGCCCTGTGTCAAAAATTTCAGGCCCTGCCCGGCCCGGCCCTGAAAAGCCCTGATGTTTTAAAAAATTCTTCGATAGCGTTTTGAGACGAGTACAATCATGTGTTCTGACTCACTATCTTATTTTTGGGACCCAAAGTACAGGTTCTCTCAGATCAATTATGCATAACGAATATTTTAGAATCCCACCCCACAAAGAAAATTAGTCAAGAGAATAATAAAACGGAGGACTAAATTAGCCCGAGGTCGAATTACCGAAGTGGTTTAATGTTTTAGTGAGTTTAAAATAGTTACAGAGTAGGTTCAATTTTTGTTACTCAAGAGCAGACAAACAAACACAAACAGGCACTCATTTCATTATCATCTAAAATTTCGAAAACCCGTACGCAAACTCAATATTTGGCACATGCAGTCTCATTTGGTGCAAAGAAAGCTAGAAATTTGAAGTCAGGAAGGCAAAGACAATTATTAGAATTGGAAAGTGTACATGTGCAATACATTAATATGTAAAAAAACGTTAGGGCTTGACAGGGCCGGACAGGGCCGGGCCCGGCCCTTACCAATTTTTTCTCATGCCCGGCCCGGCCCGGCCCTGACTGGAGATCAGGTCTGCGCGGCCCGGCCCGGCCCGTCGGGCCGGTGGGTCGGGCCGGGCTGGGCCGGGCCGGGCTTTCTCGGCCCTGATCTCATCTCTAATCCCCGTTCCAGAAATTAGTAATTGCGCTAATTAGTCCAATAAAGCCAGATGACTTATTTTACATTTATTTGAACCAGATGAACCGTCGACAATATCCTCATCGTGTTCAGCGGTCCCGATTTACTAAATCTGGCTTTTTCCTAGGCAAAAATTTCGGGGGGGGGAAGTTTGGGGGGGGCTCAAATTTCTAGGGGGGAGAAAAATTTTTATAAAAATGTCTAAAAATCGCTATTTTTTGCTGCTGAGCTAAAAAATTGACTATTTTTAACTTAAATTTAAGCTTACAATAGCTAAAAAATGCTTAAAAATGAGTAAAAATCTGGCGAAGCCGGAAAAATTTTTGAAAATTTTCCCTCAAAACCCCATTTTTCCGGGCACTTTAGGGTGGGGGGTGGGTTCTGGGGGGGGGGGGGAAGCCCGAATCCTGGGGGGAGGGCGACCCAAGTCTGGGGGGGAACGGATTTCTGGAGGGGCTTCCACCCCCCCCCCCTGCAGGAAAAAGCCAGTAAATGGCTGCCACCAAAATTCCAAACATTGCTGTTTTTGGGGACTTTTTCCAACTTTGGCCCTGGGCGAGGAACCACGGGCGGCATGCAGCCCGAGGGTCACATCCGTCGGTTTCGGCGATATGCTCATCGTGTTCAGCGACCCCGATTTACTATATATGGGCACCACCAAATGGCCGACAAACGCTATTTTAGACGACTTTTCGACAATTTTCTATGTTGGGGCAATTTTTCGAAGTCCAAACGCTTCGCAACCCCATGTTTGACAGTCTGCAGAAACCGCTAGAAGCCGAATTAGGCCAAAATAATCAATAGTGAACAGGTTCATGATTTTGTTAACAAGATAATAATAGGTAAAGGTTACCACCATAAGGCATGTGAAAAATCAGTGTGCTAGAAAATGTACCAAAAGCGTAAACGAGAAACATTGGAGAAAAAACCCCACTTAAAAAGTAGGTCTGAAAAATGAAAATTTTCAAAGTTCATTTTTTCCGGACAAGTTTGGTATCATTCGAAAGCTCTTGGCCTGGGGATTTGAAAAATGTGAATATTAGCTCTTAATTCCTTACCGATAATTAGTTACACCTAATTAAGCATTTTGAAAACACGCAATGTACCTTTTTGGCTCATATTACGGGGCGCTCTCCGAGCTGCCCCATGATATACTAAGTGGTAGAGACCTTCACGGGCCGAAATTTTCAGGCCCGGCCCGGCCCTTGAAAGTTTTGGGTCGGCCCGGCCCGGCCCGGCCCGCTTCAAAAAATTTCGACCTTGGCCCGGCCCGGCCAAGCCCGCTCCAACTCAGGCTCGGCCCGGCCCGGCCCGTAAGTTTAAAACTGTAGTCAACATTTTTGGTATGCAAAAACAGTTTAACATTCACATTTTTCGTCAAGTTTTTGTCCTATGATTTCGGCGCACTTGTCCTTTCTCCCCAACACCTTGGCTTCAAGTTATGAGAAATTTTGAACACTTAGCAAACTAAGTGAACCCTCCTACAACCGTTTGATGAACGAATTTGAAGTGAAGCCAAGTCCAAGAGTTTTCGTTCAAAATTAAACAATTATTGTCCCCCAAATTATTGCATAAATGCGTAAAAGAAGTACGAACCAATTTAGAAAGTTAGAACTTCGCAGCTATTTTCAACAAAACCATGAAAGCAATCAACATTTATTTTATATAGTTTCTGGAAAATGTTACAGATTAAGTCGTCATTTAAAATGATAAAAAACCACAAATATTTCTTCATGTGGCTGAGAACTTTTAGCAAATATATATTATTAAATGGCAATAAATATAGAAGAAATGTAATGAATCTTTGTCGGCCCGGCCCGCTCTTGCACTCGGCCCGGACCGGCCCGGCCCGCTCCCAAATTTTTTCTCCTCGGCACGGCCCGGCCCGGCCCGGGCCGACGGGCCTGAGTGAATGTCTCTACTAAGTGGTAGTGTAATTGGTTGATTTGTATGTGAGTACGTATGTATGTAGGAAGTCCTTAAAAATCCTGCACATGCATACTTTGCACAGTGAACGTTTCCACATATGCATGTTTACGTGCACTTTACTACACTGACTGTTAGTTGGAGCCTTAGCGTGAGAACCATTTGTGTTTTCGTTAGCGAAAACACAAATTTGCGTTTTCGTTAACGAAATTTGCAAATACGTCAAATTTGCGTTTTCGCTACGACATATGTATCGCAAATATGGTGTAATATGATGTAATGTGTAGCAGAATTCTTGTATTGCAATATGGTGAATCAAAAAATGGCCACAGCCTCTAAGGCAGGAACAAAGTCAAAGAAAGTATATACTGTTGAATGCTGATTCGACGAATAGCGGTCCGTCGTGACATCCCACACCCTGTAGACTTGAGCAGAAGTACATGACCCGTAATTGTGCATGTGGGCAATCTAATACTTTTCTGCTGTTTCATTGTTTTCTTAACAGTTTGAGATGTTAAATGTTTAAGATCCTACGACGCTTACAAAGTGATGTTGGTGAGGTACGGGAGGTGTATACATACATTGGTCCTGCTCCATCAAGCATGGGCGCTTATAATAGCCGCCGTCGCCCTTATTATTTATGTTACCAAGAGTGTTTTAGCTATATTTCTGATTCTTGGACTCAAGGCATGTGTGAGTATTTAAGCGAATGCTGTAACAACAAACAAATGCTTTTGAAATTTATGAAAGACATTTTTGTTCCTGTATGCAGGCTATGCTGTTTATGCGACGACTGTGCCAGGTTGAATCGCTTCAAGAATCAACGCAAATTAATGAAATCTTCGTTTTAGTATTTCACAAAAATAAAGACCGTAATAAAAACATTCGGGATACTGTAATGTTTAACATTTTTAGTATCAGTAATTTGATATTTAAATTTTTTAATAGAGACTTTTAACTTTTACCAACTCGAACATACAGCAACTATGCATACGTTAACACAGATTCTACCTGGAAGGGTCTATGTCGATTTCGACGAGGGGTCTACCCCTAAAAACTCTAAAGTTTAAGCAGGGTTTATCCCGAAATCAGCAGAAATTGTGAAAGTTTGCATTTTCGATAAAATTAGCAAAAACGGAAGATGTTTTTCGAAATTTTAGTGAAACTTCCACGACTCAATAGGTACGGAACATGTACTGTAAAGGAATGGAGTAGTAAATGTGCTGGCATACAGTTTCCCAGCTTTTAGCTTTATTTCCTTTACTTCATTTCTTTCTTTCATACAGCTTCATTTTATTTCATCTGTAAAGCCACGGTAAGAAGGAAGGAAGGAAAGAAGGAAGGCAAGAAGGAAGGCTGGAAAGAAGGAAAGAAACCCGAACGTTCTAAGCTACGCACATATATATATATATATATATATATATATATATATATATATATATATATATATATATATATATATATATATATATATATATATATATATATATGTATGTAATAGGAAGATTTTGAGCTTCAGTTAGAAAAGTTGGTTTTGGGCTAAAATAAGCTAAAAACAAGCTAAAGTTCTGTGTTGAATAATGCCGGAAGTTTTGTGTTGAATTTATTTTGTTTTCACCTTTGTTTGCACCCTGTGCCCTGTGCCTCAAACTTTTGACTCTATGTGAACCAATTCTAATTGGTCTTAACTAATATTTTTGTCTTAAAATCAATATCTGTAACTAATAGCCATCTTGACTTTCCTGACTAATATCTGTGTGTTAACTTTGCATTAACTAATACTAATTCTCAATGTTTAATGTTCAGTTGCTCTGTCGGAACCTTCCATAGTTTAAGAAATATTGGGAAGTGTCTATTTATGTCCACTTAATTGCATGTTTCTGTTTGCTTGGCTGAATCTGTTAATGAGTTTGTTTTTTGATTTATGGGTTCAAATTCGTGGGTTGGGGTTAATCAGCTTAAAGCGAAAATTTGGGGAACCCCATGAGCCCTTGAGCAAACGCATACGTCATGCTTATCATGACGTATGAATCTCCTTTTCAATAGACACGCTAAACTTCAAAGAAACTAAAAAGAGACCGAACAGGAAAGAATTGCACGTGAACGGGACTGTGACGGGTTTGGGTGGCTGACCTAAAGACTGTCATATTGGGGCTGACTTCGCTCGAGGAAGGTTGTGCTCGAGGAAGGACATAATGTCCATCCCCTACTTCCGCATGATCTCCTTTCTGTTGACTTTTAAGGCACTGTTTGTTTGATGTTTCGGTTGGTCCCCACTCCCCTAAAAGCGAGAAGTTTGAAGTCCTTTGTCCCCTTTGCAAGATCTGTTTGAAGTTTAACCGTGAAAAGCAAAATGAGAATGCAGAATTCAAAAGTAGTGGAACAAAAGAGCAAGAATTCCCTACTTCCAGAATGTTTGAACGAATCCCCTTATCGAATTTGGTTGTCTTATCCCCGTTGTTGTACTGTTGAATTGCACTTAACACCATTAACCTTTGTATGCATGAATGCACGTGTAAAGTAACAATAAGCTAACACGGTGATGCCCCTTGAACTTACAGCCCAAAATCATGGCCGGACCCATTGACCCATGACACTTAATAGGACAGAGTTGCTTATTGTTACCGTCGTTTTTACCGTGTTTCGTTTTATCTCTCGTATTCTGTTGGTTTTCTATGTTTTCAGTTGTCTGCAGCCACAGCGTCTCACTAAAGTACCTGGTTTTTGTAGTTTACTTGATTTAGTAGTTTGCACTGATACCCAGACGCAAATGAATGGTAACGCATTTTCACGTGATGAATTTCAAAAGCCGAAAAGCATGAGACTTCTGATGAAGCAGAACTAACTGTTTGGAAATAATATAGCAAGAATAAACTTGGGAGTAGTAATCACTGTTAACCTGTGCCCATGTCTGTACTAGTTTTAGAGTTCCCGTTTCCCGTCTACGTGATTGTTTCGGTCTGCACTAGAGTCAAGGGATCACTGCACTGGATGGCCTGCTTCACAATTCAAGAGCTAAGCCGCGCACGGACTGAGTTGCACCTTTTTTTTGTTTTTTTTTCGCCTTGTTGCACTGCTTGAGTGCGTAGTAATTCTGTCAGACACTGGGTAACGCTTAACTAACCTTAGAGATTTACCTGCACTTTGAAAAAATCAATTGAAGGAGTTGGTCTGATTTTAATAACATGAATGCACATTAGACTAACCCGATACGCGCATGATAAGGCTCAGCTTGATGATTTCCTACTAATAAGTCTGCTTGGTTTACTTCGTTTTTGCTAATATCGAGAATTAGTTGAATTGGCTGAATTAGTTGAATTGGCTATTTCGTTCCTGTGCTATGCTATTGTTTCTTCGGTGGGTGATTTCTCATCCACCGTACCATGGGTACTATGTCTCATTTTGTCGTTCGATACATTCTAGGCTGTTTGTCAGCAGTGGCATTTTTGGTTCTTTTTGGCTCGATGCAGTGGTTCTTCATCAGCACTGGTCGGATCATCCTTTTGTCCCGGTCGTTATCATCATTTCACCGCTGCTCCGTCAGCTTATCCTGGAACTTCCGTGTCTGGGATAACATTCATCGCTGCTCCGTCAGCTTATCCCGGAATCTAGTTCTCCAGGACAATCGTACCCGCCGCTCCGCCGGCTTCTCCCTGCACTCCAGAGAACTGCTAACACACCCCCTCATCATCATCAGATTATCACCAATGTCGTGCCTGTGCACTCCCAGCGCACGCGGCCTGCCCCACAGTCTTGCTGGACTCGTCGCCAGCCCTGCGAAGATTCGGCCACTAACCCTATTCTGGCCACCGTACTGACTACTAATTCTACTTTTACCGGTGAAGCCTATCTTTTGATCCTGATCGCTGCTTGACTTTGAACTGACAATATGGATGCACTGCATTGTCTGTATTATGCTGTATTATATTCTGCCATTTGCTTTTACACTATTTGCTATGCTTGTATCACCTTTCGACTGATTGTACACTCACTGTATTCACTGCACTGCATGTACCATACCTGTACCATAATTTTCACTGCCTATATTCGTGCTTGGTTGACTGTACTACCTAATTACCGCTACTTACCTTGTTGTCTTGATAATCCACACCCCTAGTGTAACTTTGCACCATTTTTTTGCGGTGGAGAGTGTAATAGGAAGATTTTGAGCTTCATTTAGAAAAGTTGGTTTTGGGCTAAAACAAGCTAAAAACAAGCTAAAGTTCTGTGTTGAATAATGTCGGAAGTTGACGGGGTTGGGTGGCTGACCTAAAGACTTCAGTTTGGGGTTGACTTCGCTTGAGGAAGGTTGTGCTGAAACCTTTGGTCTGACTGTCTTGTTTTTTTGTGGTCTGTTACGCCTGTACCGCTGTCGTCAGTTGTTGGCCTGTTGAGCCTTGGAAGTAGAGCTTTACTGAAGTTTGTTGAATTGGTCTGTCACCCCTCACTCTTGTTTACGTTCACTGCATTTCTGTACGAGTCTATTTAATCTTGTGATTTCATCCTATTTGGATTTCCGCGGACCCAAAGGTAGCCTGAAGTTTGTCATTCTATTGATGTGTAGTTGTAGGTCTTGACAGTGAAACCGAAGTTTGTGTTTGTTAAAAATACTAACGTTGTGGATAACTCTGTATCAGCTTATTAATACAGTACTTGTCTTTGGTTGACGGATAACTTTGGATTTGAGCTATTGCTTGATAGTTGATGAATAATAAGCCGCTGTTGCAGTAAATTGCACAAAATTACTTACTCCTAAAATTACTATATAGACGATAATAATGCTATTGTTTATAAATTGTAAATTTTTGTGTTTCTCGCATAGTGAGGCCAGGTTGCCAACACTCTCATAATCTTAAGGCAACTGTCTCCACTGTAATATTTCTGTATAATGTGACTTTTCCTACTACTTTCCAATTGTTTATTTATTAAATTGCACTTAAATTTATTAACTAACTTGGAAACTAGCAGCACTATCTGATGCCACCTTTTTTAAGTGTTAGACACTCAACAAGTTAGGTGGAAATCTTACCTATCGACTGAAATCTTTGCAGCAATTAATGGCTCCTCGTCGGTTATTCTGCAAATTTCTTTCCTCGGAATATGCCACAAACATTTTTACTCTTCCTACCGAAAAGTCGTTATGCCTACTCACTATAATTGACAGACTCACAGTACTAGCTTCTGCACAGAAATCCAGAAGTCAGGGGCCACAGACCTAAATATGAATTAATTACAAACGGTTATGCATGAAAACTGCCAGCTTTGGAGCAGTAGCTCACATGTTGCCCGGAAAAATCGTCAGTTTTCTTATTTGATGTTCAATGAATTCATACTTTGGTATTAGCATTGTTATTATGTACTTTTGGCATTAGTTTATTGCTGTTAGTAGTCTAGTACAACTTAGTACAATGTCGTGGGGAGTTTATTGTAGGGGTCGTGGGGAGTCACATTTATGACGGGATTTTTTAGTTTTTAATGTAATATCACAGATTAAAATTATTAAAACGTTTATACTAGACATTAATGTGTAGCGATGGCCGAGTGGTAAGGTGTTCGACTAAAGATCTTACGGTCCTAGGTTCGAACCCCCGCTGCCACAAGGCTTTCGCAAATCCCCTTGAGCAAGGGACTAAGCACATATCGGTTCGCCGTGGGCTCCAGCCAACCCAGCTGTCTATCCTTAACTGGTCGGTAAATGGGTACCACTGCGGTGGGAAGGTAACAGGAGTCTGTGTTCTGGCGTAATGCCTGATGAAGGGCTGGCCCCCCTTCCACAGATGTAGTCAACATTAGAGTTGTCGCTCCTGGCTTCGGGCTGTGAATCCAGAGATAAGCACCGGCACCCTATAACCTTCTGAGGTTGGAGTTCTTTCCAGGGGTCACTTTACCTTTACTTTACCTTTAATGTGTCTCGAATAAACAGTCAGTAAATTGAAATTCTTCAATATTGAAGTTTGTTTTAGCGTCAATTAATTGCTGTTAATCCGAATAGTGTGGCCCAGCTCAAAAATATTCTGATCAGATTTGGTTCAGTTCAAAAGCTGATGATGTTTATAGACAACGTCTACTGTATTTACACCCTGGTGTATTATTTCGTGAACGTTCCTTTGCTAGTGTTACTATCATATTCTTTGACATTCCATACGTGTGAAGCATTGCTAAAAGCGTCAAAGGTAAAGCTGATATTATTTGTTGCATTGTAAATATTAACGGTGATCAAATAAGGTCTCAATTAGGATGACAACACATTTTTTATATGCGGATCTAACGTACATGTTTCATTAGTGATATTCGAAAAGTATCTCCCTGTATACAGAGTTATAGAGGTACAGTTATAGGTGTATTTATAGGGAAGTTTGGAAAACGTTCTGAATAGCTGGGGGAATTTTCTGTAACAGCAAATTCAACCTTTTAAGTCTCGTTGCTCTTTTGTTTGCTAATTTACTGCGAGCGACCGATGGCTAATTGTTAAGGTGTGCGCCATGAATTTACTCGTGTCGACACTTGTCTATATCTATCTATACATAAGCGTATTGACTCACTTTATTGAGTATGCTATATCAAAATGACATACAGGTGTATGAGTAAATGAATTCAGACTAAATATTTCAGGTTATTCCCTGGTGTATCCAAATCAGCGTTTCACTGCTGATTTTAAGCATTCCTTCTGTTGCAACATACTTCGCCGACCAACTTCCGGACATTGCAAGTCAAAAATACATTGAATCCTTTAAAGTTGGCAATGGTCTATGTTATGAGCTCGATCGCACATATCAAGCACTGCGCTTAGAACTAAGGGACCACAAACTGTATGTGACTGTCGGATCATTGGCCAAAATTCGATTGAATACACTTTTAACCATATCGTCAATCATTATCACCTATAGCACATTACTGGTTCAGCTGAAACCGTCGCTATTCTATCTTGAAGAATGCCCAAACCAGTCTTTGATGAACAGTACACAGGGGTTAATCTAGATTTGGTGCAAAAGGGTCTCAACCATTTTGATAGCTGCCATTCTAGTGCGAAGCCAGTTTTGTTTATCACATGTAGCATATTACATATGTAGCTTTGAAAAACACTGCTCTTGAGTAAAGGCAGATTCGGAAAATAGAAAAAAGCCTCAGTATGCCAAAATATCTTGCGGACCTCATTAGTTTTCTAGGTACGGCAAAATGTATTGATTGGTGTTTGACAAAATCAGTTTGTAGTGCAATGTGCCTGCATATGCTTGCAGCACCGTAAATGTTTTGTCAATAGTACAATCAATTGCTTAATAAATACATGAGTCTGTTGCTCAGAAATCAAACTATTGTTGGTGACAGCAACGATTGTATTGCGTTAGGACCCCTGTTGCGTTAGGACGTTCCAATGGTGCGTTAGGGCACTTTTTCCAATTTCTGAACACTAGTACATCAGTAAGCAATAGGGACAAAGGATTGATTGTTATGGCTGGAAAGAGAGTACCAAATGAACATTTTTGCTTTTATAACTGGAGCAACTTCCAACGGTTAAGCTTGTACAAAGCCAAACGCGATTTTGAAGTTCTGAAAGTTACCATTTTGAGGTAATCAGTTTATTCAAAATTATGTTAAGTCATATGTTAAGGACAATGATGGTTAATTTATACTCAATCGATACAATATCCATGTGTATATGTTACCAAATCCTATTAGCTGAAGTTTATTGTTGTGGGCTAAAGATTTGGCAAAAACGCGATAATTTTGGTTTCTGAACATGGCCTTCTGCAAATATGGGAGGGATTCGAAAAATTTTGGGTTGGATGCAACTTCTCACTGTTTCTGAGGGTTGTATTTTGGTTTTGACTGAGACGTTTCCAGTATCGAGAAAACTCAATGCAAATTTGTAAATTTGGTTGCCGTGCATTTTGCGAATTTTCTGACCTATTAAAAGCCAATGAACCAAATCAGAAATCGTCCCTAGGGAAACATGTCCTTCTTATGATAGCACAAACAAAAGTTTTTTGTCGATTCTGCAATTTTGATAAGTCATTGTTTAAGGTGGTGATTCCTTTTGGGCCCGTATTGTTAGTAGGGGGCTCAAATCAAAATAAAATTTGGTAAAACTTTGAAAATAAGCCTTTTTGCGTTCGAATACCCTCAGCGCAATCCCGTTTCAAAAATTCCACCAATGCGGTCGGGACAGTTATTGCCAATTTTTGACAGTTAGGCAACAGCTGCAGTATATTCTTCGAAAGATATCGTTATGCTCTACATTTTTGGTGTTTTTGAACTAACTTTATAGCATTTCTCTATTGTGAGATATTACCAATCTTCTTACTTTGGCATACAAAATTTGTCACTTTTGCAGAAATCTGCTTTTTAAGCTATACAAACCGTATAATTCAACTTAAGGCATCAATTTAAGGACTCACAGAAGCTAATTATCTGCCGAGGCATGGTCATCTTCCAACTGCTATCCCATATGCTGCTTTCATAAAAAATGAAGGTTTTGCATAAACACGACCGAATTTTCCCAGCGATTGTGGAGCATTTAATATGCACACTAGATGGTTGCCACATTGCAAATGTGTTCTTCACAAAAAGACCCTATTCTAGTTGCTCCGATTGCTGTTTTCTTGATAAAGTGGCCGCATGCCAAAGTTGGAAAAAGTGGCCAATAACCAAAAAACATACATTTTCGTTTATTTCTCCATTGCGAAGAGCTATTTTGTTACAATTAAAAAAGGGTCCCCAGGTATTTGGTAACCATTTGGTGCGTATCGCACTATGTAGTCAGGCTTGACAGACCAACAAGAATGACAGACTTAGACTAATGCCTGCTTGACAGACTAAGAAATCTGTTCACGCCCCCACCCTTCACGCTAGGTGTATAGATTTCTTCAACCTTTTAAGTAATTGCTTCATTACTAATGTGTAGAATTCTCGGCTTCGGTCATATCAACAATTAAGTTCTTTCATCAGTCAGCTAGTGTATTTCTTCTGCATTGTCGGCTTGTCTGCGAGCTATATGTATATATATATATATATATATATATATATATATATATATATATATATATATATATATATATATATATATATATATATATATATATATATATATATATATATATATATATATATATATATATATATATATATATTACTATAATATATATTATTTATTTGTTTAAACTTATTTATTTAATTTAAATATTTATCTATATATTTACATACATATATATACACACCTGAGACTGTCGTTAATGACAGACTAGGACAGATTAATTTACATGTTGAACATATAACTTGCAAGTCAGTCAAGCAAAGCCTACGCTGTTGGTGGGAACAGCTGACAATAGAATTTATGCACAAATTTAATCAAATTTTATGAATTTGCACAGGAAAACCGCCTATAAACTATAAGTCGTAGCTAAGATTTTGACAGGACTGCATTGTTTATTTGAGTATTTCTTTTGGTGCTTTTTGTCTTTTATTTTTCAGTTGATATATATTGTGATTTTCAACTGCACATTGGGGAGAGTGTGATGAACTCTCCTGTGCCAACATGAATGCGCCAACAGCTGCAATGACCCGGAAGTCAAAATCATTGCCCACGGCGGCTGTTGGTAAGGGTCACTTGTCCTCTGATCCGGTGATTCTCCGGTGATTCCAACAACATCCTGGCTAGTCGACTGAGTGAAGCAATGGATCCCCTCCTGCGCCAGGGGTTATCAGGCGCAGTCAGAGTGATCTATACTAATGGAAGTGGAGCAGCTAAGTCACTTTATTTTGTCATAAACTAGGCTTAGGATGTTCAGGTTTATTACTCAGAGGTTTGGCACGGACCAGGGATGGGCATGGAAGGTGAAAAAGGTCTTTCTGTGTCCATCCCTGTGTCTCCAGCTATGCCCGTGTAGAAGTTAGTCTAAATCATAAATCACCTCTTGTTAGCAGATATTGAACCTTTGAGTTCGTTGCAAAATGAAGAATAATGCATGTAATCAGAAAACAACCTACGCGTTTGCACAGGCTGATCAGAAAGGAAGGAGGACGTACTTTCTGCATCATATCGGCCGACAACACGTAAATTTAGATCCTACGGATCCATGGTGAGCATCTGATCAACTCTGATCTAAGCTCATTCTCCGGCTCCGAAACGGGGCCGCAACTAGCGTTACCGCAGGGGAAACCCTGCATATCCCTCCCTGGGCAATTTACCGAGATTGTCAAGGGGTGGCCGCCACTGGTGGAGCTACCACAGGACCTCCATTACGGTGAAAGTAATGGACGTACTGATAGCCTTGTAGAACACCTCGGATAATTGCTGAGGCAGTTGTTCAGTGTCAGCTACCCCACACCCCAGACAAAGTTCAAAAATCGCTGACACTACCCCTAACCGGCGAACCGACTGGGGTGAGGTGGCTGTAAAAAAAAAAAAAGTCAGTCAAGATCCTCATTTTTTTCCTCACTTTTTCCAGCGATTGTGGAGAATTTGCTATGCCACCTAGACTTATCAGATATGTTCTACGCAAAAATATCCCGGGATACTTTTTTAGTTGCCCGGATTGCTGCTTTCTAGCTAAAGTAGTAGTACCTGCCAAAGTTGGGAAAAGTAGGCAAAATCCAAGTCACCCTTACATTTTAGCTAATTTCTTCTAAACAAAGAGCGATTTCACAATAATTAAGAAAGGGACTCCAGTTATTTAATAGGTCGATGAATGATATAATCCATGTCTCACGAAAAAACTTAGTTCAGTCTGCAAAAATCTGGAAGATTTCACTTCTTCTAAATTTGCAGTAAAACATTTTTGGAAAACCAAAATTAGTTTAATTGTATTCATTAACAAGAGAAAGTGTTGAGCTACATTTTGATATAAAAATGGCTTCGAAACTCCAAGTAATGGGTGTGCACTAACGGTTCAAAGATGTGTCCAAAAGAAACCACTACCTGACGTGGTATATACTTCTTATAAATAAGCTTTTTTGCTAGTTCTATATGTAGAGTCGAATTTACTCATTATAAGCTTTTAAAGTGATGTATTGATGTCTACTCCAAAGATTGAGAAAGTTATAGTGTTTCAACAATAGCTGCACAAGGTATACCACCCTCAAGTGAATTCGAAGTCAGAATTCTTACTAATGACTTTTTTGTAAGACCACCAATAGGATCTATAATTCAAGCTGAATAATAAAAATTAAATAATATGCAATAGTAAATAATTCAAGATAAGAAAGCGAGCACCAAGGCAAAAACTGGATGGAAGAAATTAGATCAACACGAAGTTGGAGCTAACTGAAGAAAGGTTGACAAAATTAACTAACGAAAACGAGTACAGTGAATTGGAGGTGATGGATAAAACTGATGGGTCTTGAAGATGACGAATCTACTAAGGGGAAACCAATTGACGATGGATTTGCTGACTGGATCTTTCAAAATCTTGTATTCATAGTTTTTACTATAAGTATGTGAAAGCTATGTGCCAACCAAATTTTAATTTGAAACTGACGGCATCACGGAGACACGGTGCATAATTCAAATCAATTTGACTGTAGTAACCATCATGACGACCACATTGCTATGACATCCAGACGAGAAGGTAATGGAAAAAATGGAAGCGGAAATGGCTGAAAATGGGAATTTGTAGGGATGACAATAAAAATACATAGAATATTGGGTACGAAGGGAAAAACAGGTTAGCAAAAGCTGTAGAAAGGATGTGATATTGATAACAAAAAAGACATCAACTATACAACCAAGACACCAAGGACATCAAGACAAAAATATCGTTAGAAGTATGAGGACCCATGGAGAACAAATTGACAGCATTATGCAGAATACCACATGACCACAAACATAATTGGCGATACATAAAACCAAGATTCCGTTTTAAATGGCGATTTTTGCAGTTATGCTTATGCTCATGTTAATATCATGGCCTGAAAAATTGTATTTTTGTTCGACCAAATACATAAGTAAAATCAGTAACGAAACGATTCTATGACCCGGAAGGTTGATGAAGGAAGGAAGATGGAAATTACACTCAACGAAAAGTTGCTTACAAACTGCATGCAAAAGTTTTAGAGCAAATAAAGTTGAATATGTTAGTGGTCGCATGCAATTCTGATTTGTGGATTAATAACTCGAAGAATAACCCAGTTAACATTATTATATCATGGAAACTGGCAAGCGAAGAACTATTTTCATCTCCGTCATGTAAGTGACTCAAATATTATATTTCAGATTTATGTTGTGGAATATTCCTTGAGTTTCTTATATTGTCGTGAAAATTTACAGTAAACGGTGAAGTAAATTCTAACAGAGCTAACCAACTAGCTTTTCAAGATGGAGTCACTAGTTGGGAATTCGAAGTTCAGTTGGAGTTGGTTAGATTTGGTTGGGTGTGGGTTTTGCATATCTCTGTGGCAGCTGAGCCGTATTCGATTTTGTTAATTTTGTACGAATATTCGGTGCTATTTCTCGTATGCAATTTATAAGTTGGTAATTTCTTCTGGAAAAATGCGTGAACCTGCCTTGCAATGTTTAGATTAAAGTATCCGCTTTCAAATTTCGGTTTTGATTAGGATTTAGTTGATACGCACGAGAGGAGATCCCTGTAGGTATACACTACCGAGCTAGAACCTGCATAATTAGTCAAGTCAACGTTTATTTAGAAACACATAGGCAACTTATTTTTGCCATGTAAACAATATATGACAAATAAAGACACTACAAATATTCGTTCGACAAGCAATTGCTGATGTCATGTATCTTTTGAATACATGTCATCAAGAGTGCCTAATAGGTATCTTATAATACTACCTATTACGTACACTTGATGACACTGCGGGGGAAGTTGTTGTTACGTTAGTGTTTAGAACTGGCTTTGTCAAAAATGACCTCATAGAAAACAACCTGAGCCAGAACCCGCTTTTTAACTACTCACCGTTGACAACAATCTTTGCAAACGTCTCACAAGTGAGTAATCTGCATGACCAGGCAGCACTCCAACTAGGGGTATTGTCGAAAAGTAAGAATGATGTCAATTCACACATATGCAACCAACTGAAGTTGAAACTTGATACATGGCAATGGCAATGGCTACAATACGGCTTGCTGCCAAACGAAGATCAATGAAGGGTTTTTCCTTTCCGAAACATTTATAACTTCAGAGATCTGTCAGCTATCTGTAGCAGCAAAGCTTGCAGAAATTTGGAAAAAACTTTGCAAAAGAAATTTTGCTGAAACCGTCAAACAATGGATGTTTTT
The DNA here is from genome assembly GCA_030248195.1 of Trissonchulus latispiculum. Classification (NCBI taxonomy): domain Eukaryota; kingdom Metazoa; phylum Nematoda; class Enoplea; order Enoplida; family Ironidae; genus Trissonchulus; species Trissonchulus latispiculum. The sequence goes on from JASAND010005356.1 coordinate 48,987, forward strand.
GTCCTTCTGAACCTAGTTTTCTACATTCGCCCATTTAGATGATGAAATATGAAGTTGGTAGTTGATGACTGGTATTGGGGTAGTGGACTGTAAGACAATAATTATTCTAGAATTTCGGAGTTTACTGCCGAATATGTTCACCACTGGCAGCTGCGAGTTTTGAGACTGTCCTTGCATAGCATTGTGAACAAATGCATGCAGTTAATTTATACTAAAATGTTGATTCACTGCTCTATGCTGCCATTGGGATACTCCACTGCTGCAGAAGAGAAAAATATTCAAGTAGACTCCATTGAATTGGTAGAAAACAGCCGACTAGAAAATCAAATGTGATCAGTTATGCAAGTCTGTACTTCCGATGGTTTTAATCAGGAAAAGTGCTTTCTGTAACTCTGATCCTGTTTCATTACAGAACCTTATGCTTTATTATCTCTTTGTTCAAGCATTGTTTTCAAATCATAAACAGTTCAAGAATCCGCTTTATAAGTCAAAGTCATAGGTAACAGCACCTCTACTACCTTTTTTCAAGTGAGTTACAAACTAAAATTAGACTTTTTAGTACTCTCCACAAAATACAACGTGGCTCTGCCATCAATTCAAAATTCACTTAGTAGCTGACCTAAAGGTAAAATTTAAACGGTTATATTTACTTCTAAATCTAGCGTCTCATTTTGTGGAGCCAGTGTCACCTTTGTCCAATTAGTTTCATAACACTGCTGAACCCGTAACTGAGTGACACTTAAGGACACTTAGACTTAAGTGACACTTAGAAATGACATCGGCATTTCCTTTATGGAAGTAGCGACACACAATCTTACTATATCAAGTGACTGAATAAGCAGAAGTTTTAACCAAAGCTCATCCAGATTATACTTATTTAAAGTATCCGTTTGAAACTCCTTCAAACTTTAATTTTCAATCTTTCCACAATTTGCTTCGCAAACATTATTCATACATTATTGTACTTATGGATACTTTTCTTTGGTTTTTGATTTTCGTACTAGCTTGAATTTGGCTACTCTTCAAAAATAATGCAGTGGTTACATTGGGAAAAGTTATCGATTTAGTTAAAAATCGGATATCTATATTTGTTGCAAACTCCTATCATTAGTTCAATGACCGTATATAGTATATGCTCAACCTTGTTAAATTTAAAGAGTCGAGGGGGCCAGAGCACTAAACTATTGGAGCTCACAGAACGGCTACGATATCAGTCTTGAGACTAATAGCTCGAGACAAATACATTTTCGACGAACGTTTGATACTACTCATGATGAATATCAATCCATAGAGCGCTGTTTCTAATCGGAAACTGCTAAACTTGCATTTCAGTTGAATTTAGTGAGTATATTGTAATTGGGCTACTTCTTGGTAGGGAGGGACAGCATTATAGACAGAGTCGGAACGGGCGCCTTCACAGGTTGCCCAAACCGTCCTAAAAATTCCGGCCCGTGAAGGGAAATTATCAAGCTTTACTCATTTTTGAAGGGTTACAATTGTCTTGAACAACTTCTCATAATCGCAGCAAACCACCGGTCCCTCGCGCTTGTTAAGACCGGTTTGCACTATATTAATTTGTCACGCAAAGGTAAGCGAAAAGGAATAATCATAATCTAACCTAGAAGACTGAAACATTAAAAATTGAAGTTGAACTCAAAAATGGCATTCTGGAGAACTGTTCTGCATGCAACTGTACACAAAAATCTGATACAGTGACATAACAAAGGAGTATCCTCTACTCCTGCTATATCTGGTTTGCAACATTTATGACTCTGTTCACTCTGATATGGTTAATATTGCCCACAGCCGAAACTAACACGGGAAATGCCCTACACAAATTCCTGATGATGTGCGGTCATTTTTGGTCCATCTTCACTTCACTATATTTCATGCATTATATTGGAAAGTATGGTATGTACGTTGAACTCACCAATTAGTATATTCACGCATAATCTTCAAGTCTAGAAAAATCTTTTAGCCATGCATTATTTTAAATGAGAACGAGAAAAAGAGAAAGTACACTATTTTAAACTAATTATCACTGTTCGATCTTTCATAAATGTGATAGCATTTTGCAGCGTACATGTTATGCTAGAACATATTTAAATTATTCGTTGTCTGATGCAGTTCGTAATTAATAGTCTACGTCCTAGCAGAATTAATTTTTACAATAATAAATACAATTAATTTTTACAACAAGCCATGCAGATGAACAGAAACGGTTTTAAGCCATGAGTTTCAACAAAGTTACAAATACAAATAATATCAAGAGTACATAATACATAAGAGTATGACAGCTGACATACTCTTATGTATTATGTACTCTTGATAATATTAAATTTTAACAGAATTTAAAGTTGAGATACTGGTACAAAATGCAATCCTTTCTTTAGCATTTATTATTTATGTGTGCGAGATGGTCAGGTTTTGAAATTCTTAGCATTACCACTATCATCGACGACAAAACTTCAACTTTTTTACACAAAGTATCTTATGCACACTGTGATAAGATTTGGGTATCTACATAGATTCACGAATATAACCGTATGTTCAATGTGGCTTGCAATGCATATTCGCACTACTCTAATTTTAGGGAAGCTACATCATTTTTTAAACATTTGGAAAGAAGAGTGCCTCGATGACATATCTAGAATCTTGCCTGTCAAACTGGTCACCTTCTGCTTTATACTACTTCTAGCCTACTTTGCAGTTTTTGCTGAGGTTACTATTTTGTAAGTCCATGCCATTGAAAGCACTCAAAGCAATTCAGAATGCTCGCAGTGTGTGTGTGTGTGTGTGTGTGTGTGTGTGTGTGTGTGTGTGTGTGTGTGTGTGAGTGTGTGTGTGTGTGTGTGTCTGTTGAATATATAACAGCTGGAAAAATATCTCATTAATTGCCAAGTCCACTTGCTTCATTAAAATTGAGAGATTATATAACTATATATATATATATAAACAACGCTTTGGCAAAGACGTGAGGCGGAGCAATCCTTATATCTCCCTCTATTAATTGTATAGCCCCCGGATACACCGGAACCACGTTGTATCTGGAATGACATACCAAGGCGTCAAATGAACTGAACTGAACAGAACTTTGTGTGACTTGAATTATCTCCCAATCAAGGACAAGCCAGATTCCCGGTGGTGGGAGAGATGAGGACGAGCCGGGATTTTCCGGCTCGGCTCGGCTCGCGAGCATACCCGGCTCGGCTCGGCTCGGAAGAATACTGAACGTGGGTCGGCTCGGCTCGGCTCGCCCAGCTTGAAATTTGAAATTTGACAGATTGCACCATTGCATGGTGGTGCCAACTCGTCTGGAGCGGTCTTAGACTCTAACCAGTTCACAAACTGCCAAATGTTGTGGCCGAGCCCTAGTGCTGTCGAAGTAACTTTTTCTTTTGAGTTGCTCAGAAGATATCTTCGCACGGACCTGGGGTATTCGATGATGAGCGATCTAGGTGTGCGACCTGTGGCCGAGTGGGATACGCCTGGACACTAGGCGACAAATAGTCGTCCCACACCAACGGGTCCTGAATCGATTTCTTTGCTAAGGTATTCACTAGGGTCCGAATAAATCTCTCTGCGACCCCATTGCCTTGAGGGTGCTTTGGTGTCGTGCAGTGATGGACTATCCCGTTTTCACTGAGGTACTCAGCAAAGGTCCTAGACCTCAAGCACCTGCCCTGATCTACTACAATTTTAGCCGGCATCCCAGTAAAGTTGCAAAAGAAAGCTAAGGCGGAAATGGCTGACTCGCTGGAAACCTTAAGAACAACGTCCGCCATTGCTGACTTGCTACATATCGATAGCAACGAGGACGCATTGGTTACCATTTTTTCTCTGAGGGAAGTGCAGTATGTCGACAGCAAAAAGTTCCATTGGCCTTTCCGTCAGAATCGGAGACAATGTCGGACGCTCGCGTCGGCCTTGGTTGCAGCTCTGGCACGTAGGCAGACCCGAACCGTACGTCGAACGTCGGCAACCTGAGAAGGCCAAAAGAAGTCCTTTAGCTGGTGTGCGGAACTGGGCATATAGGGCCTTGGTTTGTCGTCACCAAAGACCAGGTACTAATGTAACCCAATTTTTGCCAAACCAATTTTCTGCTCATCATACCTACCATACTCTCAGCCCATGCTATCAGAAGATCATTCTTCTCCTCCGGATACTCCCCCGAAAAAGTTGGCAAGGGCTGAATGAAACACAATCGAGACAGTGCATCGGTAAGTAGATTGATTATCTTTGTCCCGGCGGTACTTGATGATGTAATCAATCGGCCGCAAAGTTCCCACCCTCCGCAGGATATAGGCAGGAATTGTCGAAAGCTTTGAAAGCCCGACTATAACAAGAGCTTCTTTGTCTAAAGCCGAAGAGTTCTTCTCGGCTCTCCATAGAACTTGCTCTGAAACGAAATTAGGTTAGGGGCCGTTTCTACCGGAAGGGTCTGGTAGAGGGCGGTACCTAACCCATGGCCGAGTCTCCAGGGTGAAGACTGAGTCAGCAATCAACTCTAGCTGTGCTTGTGCTGTCTGATATTTTAGATGCATTGAAGGTTACCAAATGGTAGCAGTAGAGCACGGAAACGTCTTTGCTATTCTTATATTTTTTCATGAAGTTTGGATGTGTACACAGACAACTGTCGCAATGATTATATTCATCGTTCAATGTGGTTTAGCAGTCTTGTTAGCTGCAGGATTAAAGGTACCACTACGCACTGTTTCCACTGTAAAAGTACCCTTTATAATATGGATAATGTATTAAATAAGGAAATAACGATTAATAACCGATAACAATTATTATGACAATGGTAATAGAAAATGTGCTGAAACTCAAAATAACATTTTCTTTGTGATGTACTTATAATGGCGCTATGACCGTTTAAAAACAGCGCTATTTTTGTGTGCGGAGGAAAAATTTAAATTGAAAGCAAGTATTATTACTTGTTAATAAATGTTGATAAGTATTAAGTTGCCGTTGCCGTGAGTTTTGTACAGAAAGGACTGCGTTATTTTGTTGTGAGGGGGAAAACTACTACTTTTGTACTGCCTATGCCTGCCTGTAGTGCCCGACAAAAACCCAACTTCCACAATTAGGACTGCTGAGGCTAAGTTCGTAAATTCATTAATGTTAGAAACTATGCAAAGCAAACCTTTAATCAATTATTTCTAATTAAACTCAGACAACAAAAGTGGTAAACTGCCTATTTTCTAAGGGCTTGACACTTTATAACATGAAAGGTTTGTTGAAACTTCATAGGAGTCCTGTACTCTATACGGCTCTGACATATTTTAAAAGTCTATTACCTGCCTTAGTTCTCCTCCATATTCCTCCAAGTATGTGTTCAAAAATCCGAAAGCTACTCTCTATGCCTGTTTTCTTCTGCAATTTTGTAGAGATGAGCGCAGGCCGGATTGTTTCGGATCGGCCCGCCTAGTTAAAAATTTTGCACGGACCTGTCTGACTCGATCCGTAAGGTGACAATATTAAAAAAGAGATTTCCAAAATTATAGCAATAATATTAATTCAAAAGCTTATATACATCATGAAAAAGCAAACTTATGTTACAGAATGCTAAATTTCTAAATGCTAAAAATAACCTGAATTAGTAAATTTTTCGGTATTTTTCAGTTTTAAGATTACCTTGGAGTCGATTCCGTTCCCACACCGCTGGTCAATAAATGTCATCTCGCCGCGGGCCAGGCCTCACCGACGAGCCAATATACTCATCTGTAAGACGTCCGCCATCATCTCACATACCAACAACCCCAAAATCGCAGTTGATGGAAATCCTCAGTATGCATAGCGGTCCCCGTTTGAACTTGCGCAGCATAAGTCCAAGGGGTTAGAATCCCCTCGAACTCGCCACGACCCCCTCTCATGACATCAGATAGCTGCTGAAGGTCCACGTAAGGTTTAACCTTCCATGTACCGTCAGAAGCTACATGCCTTGAGATAAACCCGTACCGTTGCTCACCAACGAGATTATGCCAGATATCGCGCGGATTGTATGGACGCCGATTGCGTTGACGAAAGAAGGAACCGGCAACTTCCACGTCCTTTTTCTTCCCACCCTTCTGGACGCAGGTCAGTAGACGATGACCTCTCTCCTTGGTGCTAATTTCTTCCATTACGGCCATCTGGTACGTTTTGAAAAAATTGACAAGCCAGGGGGACAGACAACCCGGTCAACAACCAGGTTGCCCGGCGACCGGATCCGGATGAAAGGTGGATTATGGGAAAGGTGGTCAGAGGCGGAATGGGAAGGCGTGCCGGTAAATTTTTTGAGGAAGGGGATCGCCTTCAGAGTCAACTCCTCCTCCGTTGCCTGGATAATAGGGGCTTCCTGGGCGTCCCAATTGGGGTCTTTCCTGGTGGACCTCATGAACTTTTTGATGTCTTTCTTCGATTTGAACTTCTTCTCCCTGGCAAAGGCATATGCGGCCTCCCTGATGTCGGCGGGGGGCGCAATCAACATTTAGCCAGGACATCTAAAAGTAAATTACCACACACTATACCACAACCACTAACTACTACTACTACTACTACTACTACTACCACAACCACAAACAACTAGCTCAACACACACTGTTCCATCGAATCAGCTATTCTAATTACGTGAATTTTGTAGATGTTTTACATTCTGGTAGTTGCAATCACAATTTTTACTGCGAAACCTCTCAAACACATGAATTCTTTCATTTAATAAAAATTAATCACTTTAAAAAATCTAATTGTTGCTTTAATGCAGCAAAAGAGTCTTTTTTCTAGTTTCTGTGCACCAATATCTTTGTTCCAGCAGCTGTTTTGAAACCGCAAGTTTTGGTTCCTTGTTGCGGTGTGCAGCTGTTCCCATTTATCATTGCGTTCTTAGTTGCGAAGCTCGACGTCTAGGCTTTTGGTCAAAGAAACTGGATAAAACTGGAATTTCATAGAAACTTGTCAGCTGATTTGATAGATGGAACAAGTGTGTCTGGGTGAATGCAGGGGGCTTGTGCACAAATGAAAAGATCAAGAAATAATAAAATATATTACTAAGTGGAAAGGTGACATAACACACAGACTAAGATAAGCATGCAACTTATAAACTAAATAAAAAACAGGTAACATGAAGCTAAGACCCCCCTTCAAATTACATATCTTATGACTCACTCAACCGATCTGCCTTTTAATTTTTTGAAATTCAGTCATTCCTGGTTAACTCTTCTGGAGTCCAGTCGCGTCAAGCAGCGTGTAAGTTTCTTTAATACCTTTGATCACTTTTTGTTTTACTGCATAAAGATTCATTATAATTGAAAAACTTTTAAACTTCGCCAAATTAAAATCTGTTAAATAATAGTAATACGTTAAGTAATTTTATTATTATAAATATTACTCCATTGTGACATCCGGATATACAAATGAAGTCTTATATGCCGTAAAAGTTTGTGTATTTAGTGTTGATGAAATTTATGTGATTACGGCCTATCCATTTTATGTTGGCTGACCAGCTGTGGTCAATTACTCAATTTTTGACGTTTTTTTGAATTTTAAGTTTAAAAGCCAACAAAATGTCCAGGACTCCAAAAGTTTTGCTATCAGTTGCAAAATGTATCCCGTCGAGAACGTCGGCTGTGTTACCATTGATGAGGCGCACATTGCAAGACATTGTGCGCCCACGTCCACGGACAAAAGCTGTTTCTTCGGTTCCATGGAATCGATTAAACAACTCATACTACGCACCCTGGCCCTCCCCAACAAGTCCTGGCGAAAGGACATCGGCACCCGCTTCCGAATTTTCCATGAATTCGAAGAGGGGCTGGGGAACATGGGCTTCGACGGGGGCCCAACCAAGGGTATCCGGGTCGTAGTGGAGGAACGGCCCTACGGATACCATGTGATCACAGCAATTCCAGCTGTATGTTAAGTGGTACCTGGCGGTACCTGATCCTGTCCTAACTGCCTTCATAAGGGCAACATTGGCCCATGAAATTTGAGGTAGTTAAAAATTGAATTCTACCTACAACTTTCATGAGCAGCGTTCCTATACCTATTTCTCACTTACTGCATTCGACTGTTATGGTTGTGTGAATATTATTTATTATTTCCTGCATTTGCTTTATTTGTACTACCTCTACGAATTATGATGTGCACTTATGCTTATATTTCTTATTTCTACGTGCTGCCTTCTATTTTGGTAAGTAGTACTGATAATAATTGAAAGTTTAAATTAAAAATTGAAATTAAAGTCAACGATACCGTGAAATATGATGAGCAAAAACAGCGTTGCGGACGGGTATCAAATAGAGAATGGGTAAGCAGTGGAGAATATAAGGATGAAAATATGGTGATGATGCTTATTGAAGGATTAATGAAAATGTTAGGAAAATTCAAAAAATACGATCATTGCATCCATAATTATAATCTGAAAATAAGAAACGCAAATACAGCACATTATCTATAGTCCAAAATTTTTTTAAATGTACACCCTAAGCAAAAGCCCTAACGTAAAGTCTAAATTGCAGCTGTGAAACACACGTTCTTAAGAGAGAACTAGACATAGCAGCTAAATATATATTTCGTTAGACTGAACACATTGTATATACTGCAAAACCACAGCAACGCTTTCACAGCAATAAACTCTAAGCTGGAAAGAAGCTTGCTTCAAAGAACTTATCTTGACATGCTTGATACTATATAGGAGTATTATGTGTAAATAATATATATAATAGCATTAATACAAAGTAATTGATATCATTAATGTATAGTTACTCAAAGCAATAACAAATTCACCAAAATAACATACGTAACACAAAGTAATATTCCAATTATATAACAATTTACATAACAATTATCGAAAGTTACAAACATAAATTATATAACTATATAAATAAGTCTGGAAGAAGAAGAAGAAAATTAGCAAGTATAACCCATCACATATATTTGTTTGATTCTTTCGGCTACAAATTACCCAGTCCTCATCGGTTTCATTACATATACTAAATGAGCTGTCACATATATCATACCGATCATATATCATATATCATATATCATATATCATCATCATATATCATATCATATCCCATACCTATCACATATATTTTGATTCAGTATATTTTCATCCACAAATTACCCAGTTTCATACATATATTAATCCCTCCTGAACATCTATGCTCATCACTGACTTCCACAAAACATTCTTTCTCAAAACATAGACATCAAAATTTCAAGAATAGCTCCCAAAAATAGGGATCAAAATAGCTCCCGAAAGTTGGGATCAAAATAGCTCCCAAAAGTTGGGATCAAAATAGCTCCCAAAAGTTAGGATCAAAATAGCTCCCAAAATTTGGGATCAAAATAGCTCCCAAAAGTTGGATTTAGTCACTTTCTGAAGTCCATTCAAAGGCTCAAAAAGTTGGATTCAAAATAGCTCCCAAAAAGTTGGGATCAAAATAGCTCCCAAAAATAGAGATCAAAATGGCTCCCAAAAGTTGGAATTCAAGTAAGTACTCAAACACAAATTCTCGTCAGACCTTTCATAGACCGAAAAAGTTGGATTCAAAATGGTTCCCGAAAGTTGGGATCAAAATGACTCTCAAAAGTTGGGATCAAAAGTGTCTCCCTAACAATTCTACAACTTTATTCATCACCGTTAATTAGTCATCAGCTTGATCACCTGGAGCAAAATGACTCTAAAAAAACGTATTTCATCACATCACCCAAACATCAGCTTAATCACAAACGACTCCTAAAAATAGGGATCAAAATAGCTCCCAAAAATAGGGATCAAAACAGCTCCCAATAGCTCCCCAAAAATGGGATCAAAATGGCTCCCAAACAGGTCCCAGTTGATGTCTCTATTACTACTTACATCAAATTGAAGTCTCTATCTTGGGCTATTTACTGCTGCGCAAATGACAATGATACACCAAGCAACGAGCAAGAAACGACGTTTGAACGATTTGATCAATCTCCTTTCGACTGTTATTTACTTCAAACTTTAATGCGCTTTAACTTTCTCATACTGCTTTGTAGAAACTGGGTGCAACAAGATACCCTAAAATGTTCAGGACATCGAGAGTTTCAATTTGATATAAAATTTGGCTATATTTGGAAAATTCGAAAATTTGACATTTTTTGACTATAGGCATGCGTCCACAGTTAAACACCAGCAACTGCAGTGAAACACACGCACACATTTTCCTTTCATATGTGCAAATTGGCACACCGAATTTGGTTGGAATAGCTCGCTTTCATCCGACTTATGGACCATTATATTCAAAAAATTGAGAAAATGACGTATTGTGAGGAAAAACGCCAACGCGGTAACCAAAACTGTGAACTACTCACACGTAGCAGCATGGATTTTGCGTATGGAAATTGAACCTCTATTTGTGTACTGTGTTAATATCTATACGCGAAATTTATGCAGTAAATGGTTAGTTCAGGCCACGATGAAACATTTCTTTGGTGACGTTTTTGTAAGTCAAATTTGTGCAAAAACCTACTTCACCCAACTTTGAAAATTTCTATAAATTCACCGAGCTAACGCAAAAACACCTCATATAGATATTAACACGCTACCTTAGTCCAGATTAACATTTTGGCAAGTTGTAGCTCTTTTGCTCTTGCACAGCGCTCAAACATTTGGTTACCGCGAAATTTTCCCAACTTTTCCTTTTCCTAAGTTTAACACATGTCGGGATCACCTTTGGAGGACTATTGTGAATGATAGGGATAGTTTTGCAACAAACGCAACTGTCTTGTTTTGGGGACCTATGGGGACTACAAAATATGTAAAAATGAGAAAAATCGGAGATGGTCGAAAATTCGCGACCTCCTCCCTTAATAGGCATCTTACAATAGTATCTATTACGTATACTCTTGATGACACTGCGGGGGAAGCTGTTGCTAAGTTAGTGTTTAGAACTGGCATTGTCAAGAATGACCTTCTAGAAAACTACCTGAGCAAAAACCCGCTTTTTAACTATTCACAGTTGACAACAACTTTCTTTGCAAACGTCTCACAAGTGAGTAATCTGCACGACCAGGGAGCAGAATGTCGAAAAGGCAGAATGGTGTCAATTCAAACATATGCAACCACTGCAGTTGAAACTTGATATATACTGGCAATGGCTACAATACAGCTTGCTGCCAAACGAAGATCAATGAAGGTTTTCCTTTACGAAATATTAACAACTTCAGTGGTCTATCAGCTACCATATCACAGAAAGTCATGAAATTCTTACAGCTTAAGCTAAACATCGACCGAATAGTCATTAAAAATGTATTTTTGATTATTTTGCTGCTGTCGCAGCTTGTAGAAATTTGGAAAAAAACTTTGCCAAAGAAATTTTGCTGAAACCGTCTAACAATGGGTGTTTCTGTCCTTCTGAACCTAGTTTTCTACATTCGACCACTTAGATGATGAAATATGAAGTTGGTAGTTGATGACTGTTATTGGTGTAGTGGACTGTAGGACAATAATTATTCTAGGATTTCGGATTTTACTGCCGAATATGTTCACCACTGGCAGCGGCGAGTTTGGGATAGTGTTGTTTCAGCAGCTGAAACTGAAACTGAAACCTAGTTTCAGCTAGTACATGTTTCAGTTTCAGTTGCTTTAACTGAAACTGAAAGCGAAACCATGACAGACTTGGAGCTTAAACTGAAACTGAAACGTAGTCGAAGTGAGAGCTGAAACTGAAACTAGAACTGAAACTGAAATTAAAATAACTTTTGAGCTGAAACTGAAACTGAAACTAGAACAATTTCGGCGCTGAAACTGAAACTGAAACAGTTTCAGCTCCACACTAAGACTGAAACTGGTTTCAGTTCTCGCTGAAGCTGAAATAGGTTTCAGCTCTAGTAGCATATGCATGTTTAGCATAGACGAGTGTTTCAAAAACTGGGTCCGTCCCGTTCCCAGCATGTAAGATTCCAGCCTTATATATAAATGTAAACGTGTGACTAGTGCTTTTACTGCTAAAATTGTACAGAGTGACCAAGTATATAAGTAATGCTACACTAAAACGTTTGTATAATTGTAATAGTGCATTAAAATGTTAAGATTCTTGTACCGTGTGGCAATGTTTATTTGTCAAAACAAACAAAAATGTCTAATGAGATTATGTGCAACTTCAGAATTAGGAACGGTAGCAGTTAATTAATTTGATTAGCAGAACATAATGATAACATATATAGAGGGTAATAAAAGCGGAAACTCGTTTTAGTCAGAGCTGAAACTGAAACTAAATCTGAAACTCATTTTAGTCAGAGCTGAAACTGAAACTAAAGCTGAAACTCATTTTAGTCAGAGCTGAAACTGAAACTGAAACTGAAACTATAACAAATTTGGAGCTGAAACTGAAACTGAAACTAAGCTAACTAAGAGCTGAAACTGAAACTGAAACTGAAACTAGAACACATTTTGAGCTGAAACTAAAATTGAAACCTGTCTGAAAGTGGAGCTGAAACTGAAACTGAAACAGAAACTGAAACTAAACAGGCTAGCGTAAACATCAGTAAAGTCTGACCAAAAATTCTTGGAACCGAACTGTGAGCGCTTGTCCTGAGCTAACCTTTGAAGTTAGTCTATATAAAGTATATATTTTTAGAAACCTCAGGAGGAGGACCGGTAAAACCATCATATCCGGTCTATATCCGGTTACCGGATGCCAAATCGATAAAAACGCTTCAGATTCGGAAAGACAATGCTAATTAATTCGTACTCTAGCATATTGGTCCTTGGCCCAAGACATCTCCGAAAATCCGGTCACATTCGGTCCATGTCCGGTAACCGGATGTCTAGGTCACAAAAACTGTACAGCAAGATGGGTAGATCGTACAGTTTCGCCGATTGAAGTTTTGGATTCAGCGGATCGAAATTAGTCTATATACGAAGTTTTGTCCAATTTGGACCAAAATTGCGTGATTTATGGTCGTATCCGGTGTTATAAAAATTATGGAGTTATAAAAATTGTTCAAACATAACTTATATTGCATGCGATAAAGCTAAGCGTATCGGATCAAATCTCGTATCCGGTTTAACAATTAGACATAACCAGCAAAATCAGCCCACTTTCAGAACGCTATCATTCAAAAACTACAGCAGATATGAAGTAATTTGAGGTTGATGCTTGTTAGGGATAGACGAAATATCATTTGACTTTGACCTCCGGACCAACCGGATACTGAGATAATAGCCCATGAAATCTCAAACTCAAAGCTCAGAACCGGAAATCGACCGGATATTCGATTACTTTGACACCGGTAAAATGAAAGTAGCCTCCCAAATATTCATTGTGCCAAAAAAGAACATTTTTTATCCGCGATTCCGAGCACCAGACCGGCAAAACCGATTTTCCGTTTTTTTCGCACCGGATACGACCATAAATCACGCAATTTCGGTCCAAATTGGACAAAACTTCGTATATAGACTAATTTCGACCCGCTGAATCCAAAACTTCAATCGGCGAAACTGTACGATGAACCCATCTTGCTGTACAGTTTTTGAGAAGTAGACATCCGGTTTTCGGACATGCACCGGATGTGACCGGATTTTCGGAGATGTCTTGGGCCAAGGACCAATATGCTAGAGTATGAATTAATTAGCATTGTCTTTCCGAGTCTGAAGCGTTTTTATTGATTTGGCATCCGGTAACCGGATATAGACCGGATATGATGGTTTTACCGGATTATCCTCCTCCTGAGGTTTCTAAAAATATATACTTTGTATAGACTAACTTCAAAGGTTAACTCAGGACAAGCGCTCACAGTTCGGTTCCAAGAATTTTTGGTCAAACTTTAGTTTGAGACTGTCCTTGCATAGCATTGTGACCAAATGCATGCAGTTAATTTTTTTGAATGGTTATTAAGCGTTTATACTAAAATGTTGATTCACTGCTCTATACTGCTCTATCTATACGATGTACCCATCTTGCTGTACAGTTTTTGTGAAGTAGACATCCGGTTTTCGGACATGGACCGGATGTGACCGGATTTTCGGAGATGCCGTTGGGATACTCCACTGCTGCAGAAGAGAAGAATATTCAGGTAGACTCCATTGAATTGATAGAAAACAGCAGACTAGAAAATCAAATTTGATCAGTTATGCAATGCTGTATACTTCCGATGGTTTTAATCAGGAAAAGTGCTTTCTGTAACTCTGATCCTGTTTCATTACAGAACCTTAAATGCCTTTTATTTCTTTGTTCCAGCATTGTTTTCAAATCATAAACAGTTCAAGAATCTGCTTTATAAGTCAACGTCATAGGTAACAGCACCTCTACTGCCTTTTTTCAAGTGAGTTACAAACAAAAATTAGACGTTTTAGTACTCTCGACAGAATAAAACGTGGCTCTGCTATCAATTCAAAATTCCCTTAGTAACTGAAATAAAGGTAAACTTTAAGCGGTTATATTTAGTTCTAAATCTATTTTGCGGAGCCAGTGTTACCTTTGTCCAATTATTTTCACAACACTGCTGAACCTGTAACTGAGTGACACTTAAGGGTTCTAAAAGAACTGACATCGGCATTTCCTTTATGGGAGTAGAGACGCACAATCTTATTATCAAGTGACTGAATAAGCAGAGATCCAGATTATACTTATTTAAAGTATCCGTTTGAAACTCGTTCATAACTTTCATTTTCAATCTTTGCATCAGCTTCCACAATTTGCTTCACAAACATTCATACATTATTGTACTTATGTATATTTTTCTTTGGTTTTTGATTTTAGTACTAGCCTGAATTTGGCTACTCTTCAAAAATAATGCAGTGATTACATTGCGCAAATTTATCGATTTAGTTAAAAATCGGACATCTATATTTGTTGCAAACTCCTATCATTAGTTCAAAGACCGTATGCTCAACCTTATTAAATTTAAACAGTCGAAGGGGATACAGCACTAAACTATTGGAGCTCACAGAACGGCTATGATATCAGTCTTGATAATGATAGCTCTAAACAAATACATTTTCGACGAACGTTTGATACCACTTATGATGAATATCAATTCATAGAGCGTTGTTTCAAATCGGAAACTGCTAAACTTGCATTTCGGTTGAATTTAGTGATTATATTGTAATTGGCCTACTTCTTGGTAGGGACAGCATTATAGACAGAGTAGAAATGGGCGCCTTCACAGGTTGCCCAAACCGTCCTAAAAATACCGGCCCGTGAAGGGAAATTATCAAGCTTTACTCTTTTTTGAAGGCTTACAATTGTCTTGAACAACTTCTCATAATCGCAGCAAACCACCGGTCCCTCGCGCTTGTTAAGACCGGTTTGCACTATATTAATTTATCACGCAAAGGTAAGCGAAAAGGAATAACCATAATCTAACCTAGAAGAAGTGAAACATCAAAAGGTGAAGTGGAACACAAAAGTGGCATTCTGGAGAACTGTTCTGCATGCAACTGTACACAAAAATCTGATACAACGACTCAGCAAAGAAAGGAGCAACAGTAGTTCCTAAGCCTAAGCCTAAGCCTAAGCTTAAAAGCATTTACGTTGGTTTAAACCTGTTATTTAAACGTCCAATTGTCCAGCCATTGAAAAATCCGGTAAAGTAATGCTGTTTTTGCCCTTCGTGTGTTTAGTTCTGCTTTCGGAAATGGTCAGCCCAACAAACGTTCCTGTTTCCGTAGAAATCAACCATTTGCTGAGCAAAAGTCGGTCAGTTTTGGTTTTGTTGGGCTATCACCCAAACGAATTCAAGTCCAAACATATCCGTATCCTCTATTCCTGCTATATCTGGTTCGCAACATTTATGACTTTGTTCACTCTGATATGGCTAATATTGCCCACAGCCGAAACTAACACGGGAAATGCCCTACACAAATTCCTGATGATGTGCGGTCATTTTTGGTCCATCTTCACTTCACTATATTTCATGCATTATATTGGAAAGTATGGTATGTACGGTGAACTCACCAATTAGTACATTCACGCATAATCTTCAAGTCTAGGAAACGCTTTTAGCCATGCATTATTTTAAATGAGAACGGGAAAAAGAGAAAGTGCACTATTTTAAACTAATTGTCACTGTTCGATCTTTTATAAATGTGATAGTATTTTGCAGCGTACATATGCTAGAACATATTTAAATTATTCGTTGTCTGATGCAGTTCGTAATTAATAGTCTACGTCCTAGCAGAATTAATTTTTACAACAATAAATACACAATTAATTTTTACAACAGAAGCCATGCAGATGAATAGAAACGGTTTTAAGCCACGAGTCTCAACAAAGTTACAAATACAAATAATATGAAGAGTACATAATACATAGGAGTATGACAGCTGACATACTCTTATGTATTATGTACTCCTGATAATATTAAATTTTAGCAAAATTCAAAATGAGATACTGGCACAAAATGCAATCCTAAGTTCTTTAGCATTTATTATTTATGTGTGCGAGATGGCCAGGTTTTGAAACTCTTAGCATTACCAGTTACCATTTGCGTCGACGACAAAACTTCAACTTTTCTACACAAAGTATCTTATGCACACCGTGATAAGATTTGGGTATCTACATAGATTCACGAATATAACCGTATGTTCAATGTGGCTTGCAATGCATATTCGCACTACTCTAATTTTAGGGAAGCTACATCAGTTTTTAAACATTTGGAAAGAAGAGTGCCTCGATGACATATCTAGAATCTTGCCTGTAAAACTGGTCACCTTCTGCTTTATACTACTTCTAGCCTACTTTGCAGGTTTTGCTGAGATTACTATTTTGTAAGTCCATGCCATTGAAAGCACTCAAAGGCAATTCAGAATGCTCGCAGTGTGTGTGTCTGTTGAATAAATAACAGTTGGAAAAATATCTCATATCATTAATTGCCAAGTCCATTTGCTTCATTAAAATTGAGTGATTATATAACTATATTTATGTAAATAAATATATACATACATATATATATATAATATAAACAACGCTTTGGCAAGGCGTGAGGCATGGCAATCTTTATATCTCCCTCTATTAATTGTACAGCCCCCGGATACACCGGAACCACGTTGTCTCTTGAATGACATACTAAGGCGTCAAATGCTGCGGCACTTAACAGAGCTTTGTGTGACTTGAATTATCTCCCACCCAAGGACAAGCCTGCTTGCCGGTGGGGCCAACTCGTCTGGAGCGGTCTTAGACTCTAACCAGGTCACCAACTGCCAAATGTTGAGGCCGAGCCCTGCTGTCGAAGTAACCTTTTCTTTTGAGTTGCTCAGAAGATATCTTCGCACGGACCTGGGGTATTCGATGATGAGCGATCAAGGTGTGCGACCTGTGGCCGAGTGGGATACGCCTGGACACTAGGCGACAAATAGTCGTCCCACACCAACGGATCCTGAATCGATTTCTTTGCTAAGGTGTCCACTAGGGTCCGAATAAACTTCTCTGCGACCCCATTGCCTTGAGTGTGGTTTGGTGTGGTGCAGTGATGGACTATCTCGATGGACTATCCCGTTCACTGAGGTACTCAGCAAAGGTCCTTAACCGCAAGCACCTGCTCTGATCTGTTACAATTTTACCCTGCATCCCAGTAAAGTTGAAAAAGAAAGCTAAGGCGGAAATGGCCGCCTCGGTGGAAACCTTAGGAACAACGTCCGCCATTGCAGACTTGCTACATATCGATAGCAACGAGGACGCATTGGTTACCATTTTTTCTCTGAGGGAAGTGCAGTATGTCGACAGCAGAAAGTTCCATTGGCCTTTCCGTCAGAATCGGAGACAATGTCGGACGCTCGCGTCGGCCTGGGTTGCGGCTTTGGCACGTGGCAGACCCGAACCGTACGTCGAACGTCGGAAACTTGAGAAGGCCAGAAGAAGTCTTTTAGCTGGTGTACGGAACTGGACATATAGAGCCTTAGTTTATCGTCACCAAAGACCAGGTACTAATGTAACCCAATCTTTTTTCTTTCAAACACATTTTGAAGTTTTTAAACCCAAACCCATCTTCTCAGCGCATGCTATCAGAAGATTATTCTCCTCCCCCGAAAAAGTTGGCAAGGGCTGAATGAAACACAATCGAGACACGGTATCGGTAAGTAGATTGATTATCTTTGTCCCGGCGGTACTTGATGATGTAATCAATCGGCCGCAAAGTTTCCACCCTCCGCAGGATATAGGCAGGATATGTCGAAAGCTTTGAAAGCCTGACTATAACAAGCGCTTCTTTGTCTAAAGCCGAATAGTTCTTCTCGGCTTTCCATAGAAACTTGCTCTGAAACGAAAATAGTTTAGGGGCCGTTTCTACCGGAAGGGTCTGGTAGAAGGCGGTACCTAACCCGTGACCGAATGCATGAGTCTCCAGGGTGAAGGCTGGGTCAGCAATCAACTCTAGCTGTGCTTGTGCTGTCTGATATTTTAGATCGATTAAAGGTTACCAAATTATAGCATTAGAGCACGGAAACGTCTTTGCTATTCTTCTATTTTTTTATGAAGTTTGGATGTGTGCACAGACAACTGTCGCAATGATTATATTCATCGTTCAATGTGGTTTAGCAGTCTTGTTAGCTGCAGGATTAAAGGTACCACTACGCACTGTTTCCACTGTAAAAGAACCTTTTATAATATGGATAATGTATTAAATAAGACAATAACGATTAATAACTGATAACAATTATTATGACAATGGTAACAGAAAAAATGTGACACGGCGGTTTCATCAAACAAAATGTGCTGAAACTCAAAATGACATTTTCTTTGTGATGTACTTATAATGGCGCTATGACCGTCTAAGGACGGCGCTATTTTTGTGTGCGGAGGAGAAATGTAAATTGAAAGCAAGTATTATTACTTGTTAATAAATGTTGATTAGTATGAAGTTAATTAATTAATAATCTGCCGTTGCCGTGAGTTTTGTACTGAAAGGGTTGGGGGAAGTTTTCCTTTGTGTAATTTTTTTCTTTTCTTGCGTTGGTTGATTATTTTTTTTGTGTTTTTGTCGTTGTTTTTTTTTTTTTTTTTTTTTTGTTTTTTTTTTTTTTTTTTTTTTTTTTTGTTTCTTTTTTTTTTTTTTTTTTTGTTTTTTTTTTTTTTTTTTTTTTTTGTACTGAAAGGACTGCGTTACTTTGTTGTGAGGAGGAAAACTACTACTTTTGTACTGCCTAATTGTCTGCCTATAGTGTCCTACAAAAACCCAACTTCCATAATTCGGACTGCTGAATCTAAGTTCTTAAAATTCATTAATGTCACAAACTGTGCAAAGCAAACCTTTAATCAATTATTTCTAATTAAACTCAGACAACTAAGTGGTAAACTGCCTATTTTCTAAGGGCTTGACACTATATAAAGTGAAAGGTTTGTTGAAACTTCATAGGAGTCCTGTTACTCTATACGGCTCCGACATATTTGAAAAGTCTAACCTGCCTTAGTTTTCCTCCATATTCCTCCAAGTATGTTTTCGCAAATCCGAAAACTACTCCTATGCCTCTTTTCTTCTCCAATTTTGTAGAGAGGAGCGTAGGCCGGATTGTTTCAGATTTTCCCGCCTAGTTAAAAATTTGCCCTGTCTGACTCGGTCGTAAGCTAACAATATTCAAAAAGAGATTTCCAAAATTATAGGAATAATATTAATTCAAAAGCTTGTATACATCATGAAAAAGCAAACTTATGTTACAGAATGCTAATTTCCAAGTACTAAAAATAACCTAAATTAGTAAATTTTTCGGCATTTTTCAGCTCAGATATTAAACATTACCTTGGAGTCGATTCCGTTCCCACTTGTTCCGGCCCGCAGCACCGTTGGTCAATAGATGTCATGTCAGCCGCGGGCCAGACCGGGCCGACAGGCCAACATATTCATCTCTAAGTCGATCGTCATCATCTCACATACCTGAAACGCCAAAATCGCAGTTGGCTAAACAAACATCCACAAACTCAAACATCCCCATTCATAACATAATTATTATCTAAATCATGATTATACATTCAATAGGACGAATGAGATATTCTACTCTTCCCAGTAGTCTAAGCTTGGGGGAATCTAGGCAAGATGAGGACAAAATCTCGTTGTAAACCACGAGCTGACACGCCTTTGATTGGTTATCTAATCGCTTAGCTCGCTCGCTTCGCTCTAAGTACGAAGGTTCATTGAACTAACCTTTTTGGATTTCATCTTGAATATGGCTTTCACTGGGCTTAGCCTTAAAGTTATTTTTACAGAGTTATTTAAGAATAATACATGATTATAAACGAAAGAAATAAGGATGTCACTACAGCACCTCCGACCCAAAAAATTCGGAAACCTGCTGAATTAACTAAGAATTAATTAAGAATTAACTATAAATAAAGTCAACGGCATCACGCTGAACTGGTTGGAATGCAGCTGGTCTGTTTTTACCATAAACATATTCAATTGAATATGGCTAGCATAAATTTAATGCGCCCCACCCGCAGAATCTTACTTCAGTTTCTGTACTCAATATCTTTTGATAGGGACATAGTGTATAAGAATGACCTCTTTAAGCGCTCATAAAAGCTCCGCGTTTATTACCTGCGTTGACTGATGCACTGTTGATTGATGACAATTTGCCAACAAACTACCTAACCTGTAAGCTTTATTACTTGAGAATCCAGCACCTATACGAGTTCGATCACCTTTCTGTTCAAGTGCTGATCCGAGAATGAAGATTTGGTTACTGAAAATTTTAGCATATTTCCTGTGAAAATGCAATACTGATTGCTTTAAACGAGTTAGTTTTACGAAAACAACTCTGTACCCTCCAAATCTAGACAAGATATTTCACTGTGTATATTTGTTTATTAATAGCTGCTACTAGCTAAATGAGTATGTTTATTTCAGAAAACACTAATGTCCGTCGAACCACTCAATCTATCCCAGACTAGAGATATTATCAACAAGTTTGGTTCGGTTCAAAAGATGATGATGTTTCTAGACAGTACTTTTCGTGTTTACACATTCGTGCACTATGCCATGAATGTACCTTTGTTAGTGCTTTTGACATACGCTTTGACATTGCACTCATGTGAAGAAGTATTACAGACATCACAGGTAAAATGTAATAAAATTACGATACAGATTGTCCTGCTGATACTTATGCTTCGGCTTTTGTAAAATATAAAGAAATAATGAAAAACGCCTGACTGCAGTCACTAAGACCGAAGCCTTAGTCCGAACAGGAGAGAGCCAATGGGCGCTGTGAGCGCTCTTACCCAGAGAGAACTAGGCTTTTGTAAATTAGATTGAGAGGAACAGAATTAATGACACTTGATTAGTCTTATTAGGAGGCACCCAAGTAGGCAGGTTGAAGATTGTCTGCGAAAGAAAGGGAAGAGATCATTTCTAAACGACCTCAGCGTTTCTCTCCCCATAGGTTTCTTGTTTTTAATATTAGGAGCTTATCAAGTTCACAAACTAAAACCGTGTATAAGCAATCTTTAACTGCTTTCATGGAATTCAGGTTGAACATTAATTTCACTTTTAAACTTTATCAAAAATTTAATTTTGGATCCAATGTTTCCGAATTATTTTACACTTTAACACTTTAAGACTTTCTATACCTACACTGACCTAATCTGCACAGAAAAACTGATCTTAGATACGTGTTGAATCCCCCATTAAAATTTATTTCTTAATGAAAATTAAATTTCCATTCAACTTTAAATATGAAAATTATTTTCCAACTTGAATTCCATGAAAGCAGTTAAATATTATCAATAGTACATAATAACTAAGAGTGTGTCAAGCGCAGCACTCTTAGCTATAAGGCTGGGGACATCATCTGCACGATAGCGGCCTATCCCCCCACCCACAAATTAGACCCCAGTGACCCCCCCCCACAAAACAGACCCTAGTGGATTTCACTAGGGTCTGATTTGGGGGGGGTCATTTCACTAGGGTCTGATTTGTGGGGGGGTCTAATCCACTAGGGTCTGGTTTGTGGGAGGGGTGGTTGACTAGGGTCTGTTTTGTGGGGGGTCACTGGGGTCTGATTTCTGGGGGGGGGGTAAGCAGTTATCGTGCAGATGATGTCCCCAGCCTGATAGCTAAGAGTGCTGCGCTTGTCACACTCTTAGTTATTATGTACTCTTGATATTATTTATACCCTTTTTGTTTGTTTTTACTAGACTCGTAATATTAAAGACGTATAGGGAGAGAAATGCAAAGGTCATTTAGAAATGAACTCATCCCTTTTCTTTCTACAAACAATCTTCCACCTGCTTCGTTGGGTGTCACTTAAAGACTAACCAAGCGTAAAAAGAGTCAAAATTTACAGAAGCCAATGCTTTATATTGTTAGCTGAAACTTCTACATTCCCAATCGATACATTGTAAAATTACACACGTTGTTTCATTTATTTTATTAGAAACAGCTGGATATCTTCCGTTTTTATAGATAATTCCATGGTGCGTTCAAATCAGTGTATCACTGCTGGTTATAAGCATTCCATCAATTGCCACAGAATTCGCTGACCAACTAGCAGATATTGGAAATCAAAAATATTTGGAAGCTTTTAAAATATCCAAAGGGTTGAATACGGAAGTTGATTGCCTATATCAAATGTTGAGGTCACAACTAAAAGATCACAAATTGTATGTGACGATTGGATCCTTTGTAAGAATTCGGAAAAATACTCTGTTAACCATTTCTTCCGTTGTTATTACCTACAGCACTTTGTTGGTACAGTTACAGCCAGCCATGTTTTATCCTGAAAAGTGTACAAATGTGACTTTACTTAGCAATGCAAATGAATAAATTTATTGTGTCATTTATTGTAGTGATGCAATATGCAATCATTTGATATTTTGATATACACAATCATTGCACGGTTAATTTTCTTTTTTTGCCAATCGATAAACTCTGCCATCTTGTTGTAAACGTTTTTCATGTTTTTCATTGATTTTAACAAGAGTACATGATACATAAGCGTGCAACAAGCGTCACACCTTCTGTTATCAGCTCGGCGTGCTAACGGCCCACCTCATCCCCGCAATTGCCTACCTAGTGGACCCCTCGCAAATCAGTAATCCGTACGAAATAATTGTTTATGCTAACTCATATCCATAGGAAGCACCCCCCTCGCAAATGTGACCTATCATTGCTCAACTAACGAATGATAGGTCACATTTAGAAATGAGTGAGCATACGCAATTGCGTACTGGGTACTGAATTGAGGGAGTGACCACTAAGTACTCAATTGCAGCAGGTGGGCCGTTAGCGCAAGCTGATGAGCTCGCTCGCAACAAAGAGTATGACGCCTGTCACACTCTTATGTACTATGTACTCTTGATTTTGAACAGTTTTTTAACAATGAACCCTATGCTGCTGCCACCATTCTTTACTTTGTTCTGGAGAATATCTAGAAGCATCTCGTTGGTGACGTCGTTTTCCATACTTGTGCTTTTCTGCATCCATAGTACGAGTTCCCCATCAGCTTCCACAACCTGCCTTTTATTTGCAATGCAGGGTCAAGGTCGTATTGCTTCAATGGTTTGCAATTTCGTGGTTTAATCTCCAACGGTGGCCTCTCCGTGTTCAAATTTAATAGCCTGATGCACGCGAGTAACAATTATACCGTGCTGTAGCAAAGATGACTGCTCCTTTTTTGTCATCTCAATCTGTCCCACAGCTTGAAGTGTATCTGACAAATATCACATTCATAAAGTGCACGTTCCCGACTGTTCAAAGTAGATTGGGCCATCAACTCCTTTTCACATATTTGACTGGTGAGCTTTTGTATGACCTAAAAATTAAAAACAATGCTACTAATTTATTTGAACAAACAAACGAGCACACCACAAGCCACCTCATAGTGTACATGAACGAAATTCAATGATCTGTCGAAGAAACACCAGAGCAATATTTTGAAAAAATGTACCAATACGCTGATAAAACGTTATAAACTGATTCTGCAATCCCACCATATTATTTTGCGGTAACTTGCTTTGTCTATTTCCCCTAAGCTGCATTTAGATCTTTAGGGACGTACCATAAAGTGTAATAATAGAAGTTTCTTCTGGTAATATAAACAAATCAGATGGACTTAACCAAATACTTTCGGAAACCAAACAGTGCTCGACAACGACTGAGAAATTGCTCCTCCTTTTTATTCCTGGTTCAGTATTGCCGTTCAAGTTTTCCCGATCTATGAGAGGTGAATCACGAGAAAATCATTTTTCGGCACCCCCGAGTCGGGATGGCCGAGTGGTTTTTTTGCGCTGGTCAGAACGTCAGACTTGCGGTCGGTGGTTCGATCTCCGGAGGCCACAAAGCTCGGTTCGGCTCTATCCAACCCAGCTGTCCATCCTTCACTGATCGGTAAATGGGTACCACTTCGATGAAAAAGTAACAGGCATCTATGTAGAAGGGCCGGTTCCCCTTTACGGATGCAGTCATGACTTGAGGCGATACTCCTGGCTCATGGCTGAGAATCCTAGGGGTAAACCTTTACATTACCTTGCCCCCCAAATCCACCTCCCGCATATGTCTGCCTGCAAGTCATGACTCTTTATAAAAATGGCCGGTTTTGCATGGGCTCAAGCTTGCTTTTTCTGAGCCTGAGGAAGACAAAATGAAGCCTAATTCGAACAAAATTTTTATATTTTACAAAAATTTTAGCTTCAGTTTAGGCAGGTAAAGGACCGTCCTTATTCAGTGCTTCAGATGAACATGTCCTACGTCAATTTGTCAATAGAATAACGTAGATTCTGGTTTATTCAAAAACGTGATTCAACCCAACCTGTGGCCAATTTCATAAAAATCCTGCAACTTGAACTTGCACTTGAGCTTTCACTTGCACTTGAACTGCCAGTTTAAGTTGTCGGTGTTTCATAAAACTTTTCCTGCTACTTGCGGAAATTAGCTAAGCAAGTTGCAAGACTTGACAACTTGTAAACGCAAGTGCAAGTGCAAGTAGCTGATCTTTAAGAAATTAACCAAAAACCTTTAAAAATCCATATAAATTTCAACATTTAAAGAAATTGTTTGAAATTCACACTGTATTAGGACAATAATCCAAAGAGTATTGTCATTAAATTTTTCCAAAAAATATTAAAATTAAAATAAGTTATAGCACTTTTTGTTCAATTTGTTCAGTGAAATTCACTCAACCACTTGCACCGCAAGTGCAAGTTGCAAGTTCATGTATTGACGATTTTTATGAAACAGATTCTGACCGCAAGTGTTAGCGGACAACTTGCAACTTGCGGACTTGCAACTTGCAGTTCAAGTGCAAGTTGCAAATCCCACTTGAGGGTTTATGAAACACTTTTCTTGTAACTTGCACTTGCAAGTTGCAACTTGCATATGCAAGTTGCAAGTTTCAAGTTTTATGAAACTGGCCCCTGGACATAAGAAGGTACCAAAATGTTTAGTTCAGTTAATAGTCATTTGGTGCTAGTAACGTTAACAAACTCATAGGCATTAGGGTAGAGGTGCAATTTTCACAAACGCCTTCCATTACAAAATCCGTTTTCAAAACAATCTTTGCAACTCCAAAAACTGCCTTGGTATGTACCAACACAATTGCTCAACGCACTTGTTTTGTACACAAATCTTATTTTGTTTCTGGAAATAATTTTATCTATAATTCGATACGAACTTATATACAGCAATATAAATCCAGTTATTGCAACGGCAGTATCTTGTAACATTTTGAGGCTACACTCATAGCAAAGAAAGTAAATAATATTAAAAGAAGTGAGTGGCTCCTTATGGCAAAGTAAGCTGACGATGGAGCAGGGTTACCCGTCTTTTGTTAAGAGGATCATGCGGATTTACAAACATCCCATCTATTGAGAACAGTCAAAGGAATCCCTCTAGAATTTTACCCAATTAAAATATGCAAAGTAACAGATTTCTTCAATTGCATTAAATCTACAACATAGATGCAGACAGTAGTTTTCCCTATGCTTTTGGTTTCATTTACCGACTCCAGATGTTGCTCTAAACCGAACGACACAATCTTATTTTATACACTATACCATTAAAGTAGTAAGCTGTAGTTTTTCAAAATTTTTGTAATAGCATTTTCCACCGTCAGCATTTTGCTAATATTAGTGCAGTGCTTATCTACTTGTATTTGGTATTGAGTTTATCAATAAGTCTACAAATGATACTGGTGTATTATGATGCTTATTTGTAATATGTGCACTAATCTGACTTAATTTTCGAACCAGCTTTTAAGCTGGCGCAGTACACAAGCTTAGAAGTGAACTTCAAGAATGGTTTCGTTTGAGTTATCGAAAATTTCTCAGAAGAACAAAAGATTCTGGTATAGCCGTAAAATCATTTTTACCAAAATCACTGAGAGGAATCACTGAAAACAATGAGGAAAAATTATTTTCTTCTTTGAGAAAGCCGACAAATCAAATTTGTTATTATTATTTTTAGCAAAAACCAGTCCATGCAGTCATTCACTTGGTCTATAATTGTCAGCAGATAATACGTATATTGCAGGTACTAATTTTATAATTGACTGGTTCTGTCAATAATGACTGTTAGCGTCGAGAAGAATGATTCATGGCTACGTGATTGGATGAGAGGTAATGTTACACTGTTACCCATCGGAATTCACTATTTCGACATTATTAACCTTACTTGCTTATGTTAAACTATAGCAACAATAATAATAATAATAATAATAATAATAATAATAATAATAATAATAATAATAATAATAATAATAATAATAATAATGACAATAATCAGATTATCGATCAGTTCTCTGTCTGAGGAAGGGTACAGAAAAATACTAATTTGATTTGAGAATCTATGGAGGAAAGATTTGTCTTCGCGGCATATATGACAAAATTTCATTTAACCCCCATTTGGTTATGGAAATCTAGTTGCTTAAGAAGTACTGTTTGAGAGGTCCCCCAATGAGGGACGGTGACTCCATCGGTGTAACTTAAGGATGTATATAAGTTTATATTCGTGAGCATAATGGAGAAGATGTATTTTAATGCGGACTTTGATTCTTGAATTCGCGGAGGCATTTGAAACGCCTACACAAAACTCCCATTCGTGTACTCCTATCCTTACAGCTACGAAAATGTAAATAAACACAAAATCACAAAAGTATCCCATTTGTAATTTATCCTAAATGCAATTATGTGTACATCAGTGATTCAAGATGCGCAGAATAGTTCGTCAGAATCGTCAAAGTATGTAAGAAGTCCCGATAAACACTAAGCCACGTTACACTCTTAGTTATCACACATCTTAGTTAGCAGAATCATTGGTACAATAACGTCTGCATAATAACCACATGTCGCCTACACTCACTGGCTCAAAAAACTCAGAAACTCGAAAACCAATGCTTACGTGTTGAAACTCGAAAACATTTGTGTGTATTTGGAGCTGAGCGGGCATACAAATACTGAGCCCAAGAAAAACAAAGGCCTGCCTTCGAATAGAAATCATACTACCGTATTCTCGCGCTTATGGGAACACCCACTTAAGGTGGTGATTCCTTTTGGGCACAAATTGTTGGTTGGCGGCGCAAATCAGGATGAAATTTGGCGAAACTTTCCGAAATACATTCTTTTAGCGTTCTAACACCCTCCGCGCAATCCCGATTCAAAAATTCGAGATTTCCGGGCAGAGTGGTTTTTTCCAATTTCTGAACGTTTGGCACCTTCTATACAGTTATGACTATATTCATTTGAAAGATCTCGTTGAGCTTTACATTTTTGCCTTTTAAAGCAACTTTCTAGCTTTTCTCTATCGTGCGATATAGTCGATTTTCTTATTTTGGCGTCGAAAACTTGTCATTTTTGCAGAAATCAAATTATCCATCATTTCTTGAACTACACAAGCCGTAAAATCAAACTAAGGGCGTCGATCTGAAGGTCTCACAGAAGCAAATTATCCGACGCATGATCGTCTTTCAACAGCAATCCCGTAAGCTGCTATCATAACAAATGTAGTTTTCGCAAAAACACGGCCAATTTTTTCCAGATTGTGGAGCATTCACCATGCAAGCCGGAGGGCTGCTATTTAACAAATGTGTTCTACACAAACATACCCAGGGACGTTTTTTAGTTGCCCCGATTACTGCTTTCTAGCTAAAGTAATTTGGCAAGGCAAATGTGGAAAAAGTAGGCAAAATACAGGTTACGCACACAATTCAGCTTATTTCTCCATAACGAAGAGCGATTTCACAATAAATAAAAAAATCGTCCCCAGCTATTTGATGGAGGTATCGAATGATATAACCGATGTCTCGCGAAAAATTTACTTGAGTCTGCAAAAAATTATACTTCTTCTAAAATGTGTTTAAAATATTTTAGAAAAGCAACATTAGTTTAATAATATGCATTAAAAAGAGAAAATATCAAGCTGCATTTTGATATAAAAATGGCTTTTTAACTCCAAGTAATGAATAAGTGATAGTGGTGCAAACTTTTGTGACCAAAGGGAATCACCACCTTAAGAGAACATGTTCTCTTAAGGTGCTGGTTTCCTTTTGTGCAGTGCTTTTGTGATGATGTTTTGAAACGCTATAACTTTCGCAATTTTGGGAGTTGCAAAGAGCCTTTATACATCGTTTTAAAGCTTATTATCTGGACGTTCAGATGAGCTTACAGAACTGGCAAAATTTGCAAAAAAATAGCAGAAATTTTCTGACAAGCTGACATCTAACAGGATGAATATAGACCAAAAGTTTTTGAACATCGATTTCTCAAAACTGAAGAATCGGCCAAAAGTTCTTTTTGTGCCATGATATGAAGGACATATGGGCCGAGGGACGTTTTTTTGGATTTGGCTCAGCAGGTCTTAACGTTCGAGAAAATCGGCCAAATGCACAGTAACACGAAATTTCGCAACTTCGCATTGAGTTTTCTTGCTACTCAATATGTTTTAGCCCAAACCAAAAAAAACGTCCCTCCACAGAAGTGCGAATTTCGATTCTGCCAAAAATCTCCGGAATCCGTCGAGTAGTTTTTGAGAAATCGATGTTCGAAACAAAATAATCGCAGTTTTGGCAAAATGGTTTTTTGGCCAAATCTCTAGCTGAAAGCAATAAAGTCCGGCTAATAGGCATTCATAAAATGTGCGTTTGGACGATGTATCGATTGAGTATAACTAAGCCAATTTTGTCCTAAGCATGTGGCGGTAATTTTGAAAAAACTGATTTCCTCGAAAATGGCCATTTTTGGACCCTAAAAACAGTTTTTTGCTTATACTGACTTAACCACTGGAGATAGCTCAAAGGTTGTAAGAGCAAAATTGTTCATTTTCGAGTCCTCTTTCCAGCCATACCAACCAATCCCGTGTCTTGTCTACCTACTGGGAGCTTAAGGCCAAAAACCAAAACTTTCTTATCTTTTGGCCTAAGAATACGGGACTGGTCCTAAAATGTGAAAGAGCACGGAAATAGGTTATTTCGTAAGTTCTAGTCCTTTGCGCAAAGGATTAAAGCCGTAGGAGTAAAAAATACCCGAAAGGAAACCAGCACCTTAAGTGAATGTGTTCCTTAAGGTTGTGGTATCCTTTTGTGCAGTGCTTTTGTGGTGATTTTTTAAAACGCTATAACTTTCGCAATTTTGGGAGTTGCAAAGAGCTTTATACATCGTTTTAAAGTTTATTATCTGTACCTTCACATGAACTTACAAAACTGGCAAAATTGGCAAAAACATAGCAGAAATTTTCTGACAAGCTGACATCTAACAGGATGAATATAGACCAAAAGTTTTTGAACATCGATTTCTCAAAACTGAAGAATTGGCCAAAAGTTCTTTTTGTGCCACGATATGAAGGACATATGGGCCGAGGGACGTTTTTTGGATTTGGCTCAGCAGGCCTTAACGGTCCAGAAAATCGGCCAAATGCACAGTAACGCGAAATTTAGCAACTTCGCATTGAGTTTTCTTGCTACTCAATATGTTTTAGCCCAAACCAAGAAAAATGTCCCTCCGCAGAAGTGCGAATTTCGATTCTGCCGAAAATCTCCGGAATCCGTCGAGTAGTTTTTGAGAAATCGATGTTCGAAACAAAATAATCGCTGTTTAGCCAAAATGGGTTTTCGGCTAAATCTCTAGCTGAAAGCAATAAAGTCCGGCTAATAGGCATTCATAAAATGTGCATTTGGACGGTGCATCGATTGAGTATAACTAAGCCAATTTTGTCCTTAACATGTGGCAGTAATTTTGAAAAAACTAATTTCCTCGAAAATGGCCATTTTTTGACCCTCAAAACAGTTTTTTGCTTATACTGACTTAACCACTGGAGATAGCTTAAAGGTTGTAAGAGCAAAAATGTTCATTTTCGAGTCCTCTTTCCAGCCATACTAACCAATCCCGTGTCTTGTCTACCTACTGGGAGTTTAAGGCCAAAAACCAAAACTTTCTTATCTTTTGGCCTAAGAATACGGGACTGGTCCTAAAATGTTAAACAGCACGGAAATAGGTTATTTCGTAAGTTTTAGCCCTTTGCGTGAAGGATTAAAGCCGTAGGAGTCAATAATACCCGAAAGGAAACCAGCACCTTAAGGTGCTGGTATCGCTTTGTGTAAATTTGACCCTATAGGCTTTAATTCTTTGTGAAAGTGTATGAAACTTTTCAAATGCACTATTTCGGTACTCTTTAACATTCTGGGACCAGTCCCGCATTTTTAGGTGCAAAGATAAGAAATTTTTGATTTTTGCCATTATTCTCTCAGCCCATAGTCGAGACACCAGATTGGTTGGTATGGCTGGAAAGAGGGCGCAAAAATGAACATTTTTGCTTTTACAACTTTTGAGCTATCTCTAGTGGTTAAGTTATTATAAGCAAAAAACTATTTTTAGGGTCCAAAAATGGCCGTTTTCGAGAAAATCAGTTTTTTCAAAATTACTGCCAAATCGTACGGACAATTTTGGTTTATTTATACTCGATCGATACACAGTCTCATTGCACATTTTATCAATGCCTATTAGCTGGAGTTTGTAGCTCTAAGCTAGAGATTTGGCCGAAAAACCATTTTGGCAAAACTGCGATTATTTTGTTTTGAACATCGATTTCTCAAAAACTACCCAATGGATTCGCGTGATTTTTGGCAAAATGAGAATTCGCACTATTGCGGAGGGACATTTTTCTTGGTTTGAGTTAAAACATCTCCAGTTGCGTTGCGAGAAAACTCAATGCAAAATTGCGAAATTTCGTGTCACCGCACATTTAATGGATTTTTTTGAGCGTTAAGACCTGCTAAGCCAAATCCAAAAAATGTCCCTCGGCCCACATGTCCTTTATAGGACAGCACAAGAAAAAATTTTGGCTCATTCCACAGTTTTGAGAAATCGATGTTCAAAGATTTTTGGTCTATACTTAGCCTGTCAGATGTCAGCATGTCAGAAAATTTTCGCTATTTTTTGGGGATTTCTACTAGTTTCGTACTCTCATGAGAATCTACAGATTATAAGCTTTAAAATGATATATAAAGCTCTTTCCAACTCACAAAATTGCGAAACTTATGGCGTTTCAAAAAATACCCACAAAAGCACTGCACAAAACGATACCAGCACCTTAAGTGAAATCAGAACAAGCAAGATTTTGTGAAAAAGGTCAAGTTTCTACTGGACGGACATTTTCAGTAATTGTAAGCCTGCTGCGCAGCTAATTCTTTATAACGGAATTCTTTTTGCTTACTACAGAAAACACGTGCAAAACGTTGTTTGAATAATTTTACCAATGTTTGAGGAATTCAATTTAATACTGCAATAAAACGAAAAAAGATGTGACAGTACAGCATCAGTTCGAAAAATTTGTACCAGATGGAGATCGAACGCACAACCCTTGGTTTTCTAGACCAACCCCTAACCATTGAGCCACTGGAACTCAATCAAAATAAGTTTAAGTTTGAATTCGAATCAAGACTGTGCCAGCATTCTGGAGGACACATCTGGACTTTGCTACATATCGCTTTCTGAGGACGGCTTTGTACCTTAAGTTAAGTTAATTAAGAAAATGAAGCTTTAGGCATTTATTCATGTGCTTCATGTAGTTTAAGAATATTTGCTGTGCTGTTAATGTCAAAAGTTGATTATGAGTCATCCAAGTAGAGTGATAAATCAATGTTTCCGGTTTCCAAACTGCCATTATTACAAAAGCATATATGCGTAATTATTGCATGAATCAGAAACAGAAGCTCTTTGAAAAGGAAAACAAGATTCTACACAGAAATCATGCTGGCCCTATCTTAAACCACTGCTCACACGCATTTATGCGAAAAAGCATCTTTATCAAGCAGACTGCGTGTGAGGGCCCGGGCTAAGCAAAATTAAGAGACCTGCTGCGCTGCGCTGAGGCGCAGCAGGAAAAATGCTGAAGCCTAAATTGAAAAATTCTTTTTGAAAGTTAAATTTCCTAAAAATTTTGGTTTTCTCCATGATAAAGTAACCATTCATACCAGATATACCAAACATGTGATAATAGTAATTAATTATAGTATAAAAAAGTAAAATACGAATGCCTCTTAGTGGTACTATACATTCACTTAAGGTGGTGATTCCTTTTGGTCACATAAAGTTTGCACCATTATTACTCGTTCATTACTTGGAGTTAAGAAGCCATTTTTATATCAAAATGTAGCTTGACATTTTCTCTTTTTAATGCATGCCATGAAACTAATGTTGCGTTTCAAAAATATTTTTAACACATTTTAGAAGAACTATAATTTTCCAGATTTTTTGCAGACTCAAGTAATTTTTTTCGCGAGACAGCGGTTATATCATTCGATACCTCCATCATATAGCTGGGGACGATTTTTTATTTATTGTGAAAGCGCTCTTCGTTACAGAGAAATAAGCTGAAATGTGTGCGTTACCTGTATTTTGCCTACTTTTTCCAAATTTGTCAAGCGATTACTTTAGCTAGAAAGCAGCAATCGGGGCAACTAAAAAATCGTCCCTGGGTATATTTGTGCAGAACACATTTGTTCAGTAGCAGCCCTCCAGCTTGCATGGTGAATGCTCCACAATCTTTGGAAAAAAATTGGTCGTGTTTTTGCAAAAACTACATTTTTTATGATAGCAGCCTACAGGATAGCAGTTGGAGGACGATCATGCGTCGGATAATTTGTCCCTGTGAGACCTTCAGATCGACGCCCTTAGTTTGATTTTACGGCTTGCGTAGTTCAAGAAATGTTGAATTATTTGATTTCTGCAAAAATGACAAGTTTTCGACGCCAAAACAAGAAAATCGGCTATATCTCACGGTAGGGAAAAGCTAGAAACTTGCTTTAAAAAGCAAAAATGTGAATGAGATCTTTCGAATGAATATAGTCATAACTGTATAGCAGCTGCCAAACGTTCAAAAATGGGGAAAAACCACTCTGACCGGAAACCTCGAATTTTTGAATCGGGATTGCGCGGAGGGTGTTAGAACGCTAAAAGAACTTATTTCGGAAAGTTTCATCAAATTTCATCTTGATTTACGCCGCCAAACAACAATATGTGCCCAAAAGGAATCACCACCTTAAGCGAACATGTTCTCTTAAGTGAACATGTTCTGTTAAATGAAATCAGAAAAATTTCCATTTTTGCCCGTATTTCACTTAAGAGAACATGTTCTCTTAAGCGCGAGAATACGGTAACTTGAAAATCTACATATACGCTGTTCAGAAGTGTTAGCCGCTTGGATTACAACAAAATATTCCACAAATTCAAAAAATCGAAACTGCGACTTCAAGATTGTCGACAACAGGCTTATACAAAATTTTCTTTCATTTCAGTAGGCGGCTTTTGCAGTGCAAGTAGACAGGAATTTAATTATAGCCAACCAAGACGTTTTTGGTGCAACTGATCAATTTTGTCTCGTCAGTTTGGCTAGTGTATTCTATAGCCGACCAGGGCACACTCAAAGGGGGTGTCTTCAATGCCGAGAATTGCATTGCCGAGAATGCACATTGCCGAGAAAGGCATTGCCGAGAATTGCATTGCCGAGAACGGTCAATGCTTCTTACTTGCATTGCCGAGAAAGATTAAGAATCATAGTTTGCATTGCCGAGAATGGCATTGCTGAGAATTGCATTGCCGAGAAAGTGCATTTTATGAAACCTGCTTTATCTATGCTGCAAGTATATTCAGTCTTTAAAATGCTACAATACATTCTAAATTTGTTTATTGAATTATTGAATTATTGAATTGCAAAAATAATTAATTTATTAATGAAATTAATAATTAATGAATAAATTAATATTAAGGAATTGCTAATCAACTTCAAAGGCTTATCGCAAGAGATTAACAGAACTTTAGGGCATAAATTTATACATCGTTACAATCCTCGAGATGTGCTCTACTTAATGCTGTAAAGCAGTTTGCTGTAGCTTGCTGCTATGAAAAGTTAAGCTTAAAAGACTTTTTCAAAAATTTCAAAAAGCGGTAACTTTGATAGTTTGTTAAGCTTAACTTTTCATAGCTGCAAGCTACAGCAAACTGCTTTATACCATTAAATAGAACACATCTCGAGCATCCCAACCATGTATAAATCATGCTCTAAGGTTTTGTTGATCTCTTGCTATATGCCTTTGAAGTTGACCAACTTTTGTTGGGGGGGGGGGTGGATAAAGTTGTTAAAGAGAGCGGAACTGTGCAATTGCCAGAACGCAGAAATTGCCGAAGGACGCTTGTCGTTATTAATTTGTATTTAGCTTTCATGTTTAACAGGGTAACATGAAATTTGATCTGGTTTCGATCAAAAGTTTCGTGTTTGCACCAGGAATTTTTTAAAACTCAGATATGTGCCTTTCAGTGCATTTTTCCATGAAAAAGTGTGGTTTTATTTTGTTGTCCGTCTGTGCATATCAGAGATAGAACCGGGCCATCGGGTCGGTTCGGGTCACTTTTTGGACTGGGTCACCGGGGGAAGAGCTTCGACCCGGTCTTGACCCGGCTTTCTGAATTTACCACAAATTTTAATTTTTGGCTTACCAAGCTAAAAGTTTAGTTTAGCTTAAATTTTTGTTCCATGTGCAATATTAATTTGCTTTTTCCTATATTTTAGTCTTGAGCATTTTTGCTGCTTGAGGTTATTTGAATCTGTCTGTATTTGGCAGATTATTGTTTAGCTTTATCAGTTTCATGATTATTGTATAAATCTATTTAGTACCATATGTTTGGCAGATTATTTTCGCAACCAAGCTAGATATTTGCGCAATACAACATAATAACCAATTTTTTAAAGTTTTCCGTGGTTTTAGACCGCACTTTTTACACTTTTCACCATTACATGGACTAATTTCCCAAAATTTCGCAGACGGATAAATTATTGGTTTTGCCAACTCATTTATTCATTTTTAAAAATGCTACAGTCTTATCAAATACTTTTCAAAAGACCTAAAACAAACATACGTATGTCATAGTTATTCTTTTTTGGGTGGTGATGACTATGACTGATGATACAAGGAAGCCAAAAATTTAGCATTCCTAGGCAAAATCAAAAATGTTTTGCAGATTTTGGAATATTCTGGAAAACCGGGTCACCGAGTCACCGGGTCAGGGCTCAACCGGGTCCCCGGATCACCGGGTCAACCCAGAGTGACCCGGTTCCATCACTGGTCTGGTGCATATAACCGATTTACACCTACATATGGCTTGTCTCTGCTTTCAAAGGCTTTTTTCTGCGTCTTAATGCTGCCACAAATGGTGATCGTTCTAGAGAAGAAAGCCAACAAAAATTTATAAGACCGGAGCACAAACCTATGTAAACTGTTTTACAAAAACGTGGCGAAGCATTTACGAGGAAAGAAGGAAGATAAGCGTTTCCTGCACGTTCACTAACTGTTTCAGAAGATGCATTTATAGTCCAGTTTAATTAAACTTTAATATTTCGGTAAAAACATCGGATATGGCTACAGTCTGTGAGTTTTTTCAATTTGCTGTGTTTTAATAAGTGTATTTTTCAGTAAAATGTTTGCAAAAACAACTCAAAACCCGTGGTGCAGGGACATTTTTCTTGAACATGAATGTCTAACGTAAAATCCTTAAAAATAGTCTTTGATTATTGTAAATGAAGCAGCAATTAAATGCGGCTGGGCTGGTGCCGACTTCTGGAGACGAGAAAAGATGTTTGCTGATTTCCAGAGATCGACAATTCTGGGATATAGGTGCATATTAACTAGCAGAGCCTTTACCTCATGGCAAAATGCCGTGCGTGGGTTCGAGTCTCACGACTCTCACGATGATGATATTGTGATATTCCCGAAATCCCTGAAAATTTCAGGAAATTGTGAAGCTTAGACAATTTATTCATTATTCATTTCATTAATAAATTAATTTTTGGAATTCAATTTAATGAAATTAAAATATAAGAGCTTTAACTTGCGTACATTTCTCGACTGCTTAGAAATTTAGAATGTATTGCAGCATTTTAAAGACTGAATATACTTGCAGCATAGATAAAGCAGGTTTCCTAAAATGCACTTTCTCGGCAATGCAATTCTCAGCAATGCCATTCTCGGCAATGTGCATTCTCGGCAATGCAATTCTCGGCATTGAATGTTACCCACTCAAAGATGCTGCAGTGACAAATATGTTTTGTTCTATCTACTATCAATTCAACAAATTTAGCAGAAGATGCTAATTGCAAGTATTCAGCTATTGTGCATCCCATTGACATAAAACATTTTCGAGTCCATGTTCAGTGTTTCTGGTTAATATTTGCACAGCTGCGTTTGTTATTTCGTCGTTTCTGACATTTTAATGGCCTTGACTGACAGTTTTTTACCATTTTCCTCTTATTTGTACCCACATATATCTGTATTGGTATTAATAGAAAATATTTCTGCATCATTCAATGGGATTGAATAGGTTTAAATTATTTAATTTGTAGCAATGTTCCATGTACCCAATGCAACAGTAGTAATTATTAGTTGTCTTTTGGAACAGAGCTATTCTTTGATTGACTAAAGGCAATTTTACTCTAACTGCAAGGTGCTGTAAAATTTATTTTGCACATTAACTGAATCTTTATCAGAATTTCTGCCACTTGCATTGATATCTGCTTCACCATCTTGAGAAGCGGAAGTCCAATATTACAGCTTACGTGAATCTCACTATTTTCCCTCCGCTTTTTTCGCTCATATTCCGGTTGTGTTTCTGTCACAGTCCTCAAAATCATTTTATTCCTACGGCGGTCTCTAATGTTCGCCTTGATCATGCAATGACATGTAAAAGATAGAGCTTTGCGTGAAAGCGCGTAAGCAATGCTTTCAGATGGCAGAGCCTGATTTACACTTACACCCAATTTGAAAATTGTTATGACTCACAAGGCAAACAAAATCGCAAAGGTAGCTGATTTAATGAAATGAAATAGGTTTTCATCATACTGACCGCAACAACCTCTCGTACAGCCTTCTGCAGACATCAGTTGACCAGTTTATGCAGATTGTAGGTGTGCAGTAGTGTTGTTGACCGGCCGAAATTTTCGTCGGCCGGCCGAGAACGGCTGGCCGGCCGACGGCCCGGCCGGCCAGAAACGGCCGGCTGACGAATCAAAGACTAAAACTGGCCGGAAGGCTGACCCATGAGTGCCAGAATAAGAAATCAAGATATGAAAATGTATCAGCACAACTTAAAATAGATTTTCTGAGAAAATTTTGATAAACCGCTGAAATATAATCGCGGCCGGCCGGCCGGCCGTTTACCGGCCGGCCAACGGCCGACCGGCCGGCGGCCAGCCGGCCGACCGGCCGAGTGCACCTCTTGGCCGGCCGGTCAACGCCGGCCGGCCGGCGGCCGGCCGCCGCCTGGCCGTTTTCCACCCGGCCGGTTAACAACACTAGTGTGCAGATTGTTTTGAAGTAATGAAAAACTTCAAATTGCGCGCTTTTTAAATGTGGAGGATAGAAAATTTGTAATACTAGGGTCGGATTGGGATATGCGAGATATGACCAGTATTGATGGAATCTTAGAGAAATAGTGATTTTAGTGATTGAATTTTGCCTTCCATATTTTGTATTTCTTAACTTTTATATTGCTGAATTATGCCTTCCATATTTTTGTATTTCTTAACTTTTGATGTTTCTGACTGTTTCTGACATTTTTGACACAAATCTTGATCTGTGGTTATTAGTTAGCTATGTATTTCTATTCTGGGTTTGTTTAATGTAGAGTTGAAGGGTATCTTGGTCTTTGAATTGTGACTGTCGTCTTTGGTATTCGGTCTTTATTTGAAGTTGACTGTTGTTTACTATTTGAGGAGTTTTGACAAAGAAGTTAGAAATTCTGGCTGTTTCGTGATGGACATTTTTATTTGCAAAACGAATCCAAAATTGGGTACTTATCTCCCCAGGAAACTAAGTGGGGTTAATGCGTCCAAGTTTGGGATTTTTGGGAGCCTCCTTCACCCCGAGAGCTGGGTTCATACGTCACAGATAAGTGACGTATGACGATACACACACTCACAAAACGCACTACACGAAAGGGAGCCGCAAGCTCCGCCTTACACGTCACGCACACATGATTGACAGGTCTTCCCCAGAACCAAAATTTTCCCCAAATTTTCAAATCAGTCGTGGTTGTGCTGGCATACTGTACGGTCGGATTTTGGCTTTGCTTTACTTACTTGGATCTTTGACCGAGGGCCCTATACGGGATAGACCGGTCCGCAATTTCTGGATTTTATTGGAGGTCAGTGAGGACCTGTCTGTCTTATACTATCTCTGAGCCAGCCACGACTCGCGTATTCTTTTCTATCACCTGACTATTTTCTGTTCACCTTCTGTACTGTTTTCTACCCATTTCCTACTTATCCCGGAGGACCTGTCTTGGATCTACACGACGCACTCGGAATCGGAGCATCAAGGTAGCTTGAATCGTAAGTCTCACTTATGGAGGTTTGAAAGAGAATCGGTTTAAAAAAGGCATTGAGGTTTTCAAGAAGTTTACTAAAAGTTTAGGATCGACTTGACCAGTTTGAATTATTTCTTCTATACACTGTCGACCATTGTGATTGTTCTTGTCGTACTTGTATTTATTGTTAACCCCATTCTTTCAGGTATTGTTAGTATTTTGATGAATGTTACCTACGCTCTTAAACTGTAGATAATTATATACTGTATGTACATTATACCTGATTAATTAAAATAATAATTTAACTTGGTCTGATGATTATTCGGCTTAACCTGCGTCAAAGCGAGCGATTATAGAAACTTAGTTAGATAGATCATTGAAACTTGAGGTCTGAAAGCGAGCTTGAAAGGGTTATTCAGGAGAATCTACCTAGGAGTGATAATTTATGACCCCTGTGATTGCTGTTAAGTAACTGGGAGGCGCGGAGGTGAATAGTTACCCCAAACAAGATAGAGAATTTGTCAAGAAGATTGGTAAAGAAACGACCCCCAAATACCCTTTTCTTTACATAAATACTTACCATTGGCGATAAATAAAGTATGTCAATATTGAAATTTTACAGTTGTATTTCTTTAATTATTCACTGAATGCCCGAATTCATAGCATCTACTTAATTAAAAACATAGTATTGTTTTAAAATGTTATAATGTGGCTTGGTCTAGCTTGGGCGGCCTTTTTGCTTAAGGTGGTGATTCCTTTTGGGCACATACTGCTATTTGGCGGCGTAAATCAAAATGAAATTTGACGAAACTTTCCAAAATAAGTTCTTTAGGTCTAAACCCTCGCGAAATGGTGGGGGGTGGTTTTAATTTTGTGGACGTTGTTTTATGAGCCTCACATTTTTGCTTTTTACAGCAAGTTTCTACCTTTCTCTACCGAGAGATATAGCCGACTTTCTTGTTTTGGCGTCGAAAACTTGTCATTTTTGCAGAAATCAAATAATCCAACATTTCTTGAACTACGCAAGCCGTAAAATCAAACTAAAGGCATCGATCTGAAGGTCTCACAGGGACAAATTATCCGATGCATGACCGTCTTCCAACTGCTATCCTGTAGGCTGCTATCATAAAAAATGTAGTTTTTGCAAAAACACGAGCAATTTTTTTCCAAAGATTGTGGAGCATTCACCATGCAAGCTGTAGGGCTGCTACTGAACAAATGTGTTCTGCACAAATATACCCAGGGCGATTTTTTAGTTGCCCCGATTGCTGCTTTCTAGCTAAAGTAATCGCTTGACAAATTTGGAAAAAGTAGGCAAAATACAGGTAACGCACACATTTCAGCTTATTTCTCTGTAACGAAGAGCGCTTTCACAATAAATAAAAAATCGTCCCCAGCTATTTGATGGAGGTTTCGAATGATATAATCGATGTCTCGCGAAAAAATTGGCTTGAGTCTGCAAAACTTCTGGAAAATTATACTTCTTCTAAAATGTGTTAAAAAATATTTTAGAAAAGCAACATTAGTTTCGTGGCATGCATTAAAAAGAGAAAATGTCAAGCTACATTTTGATATAAAAATGGCTTCTTAACTCCAAGTAATGAATGATTAATAATGGTGCAAACTTTATGTGACCAAAGGGAATCACCACCTTAAATCCTCAGTAAGCTTAACCTAACTTAACTTAAACTTAACTTAAACTTAACTTATGTGTCCAATTCTATAATATAGTATAATGCCGGTAACAGCTCGGCCTACCTTCCTCGGACAGACGGTCAGTTCAACCTAGCTACCTTAATCTGTCCGGCATCACCTCTTACTTTTTCACAGACAGAGGTTTTAATTCAAATTCAAAAATACTCCTTTCCGTCGGCTACTAAGTTAAGGTTTCAAGACATAGAAACAAACTCATCTGGCAGCCGTGTTATAGCCAGGCCGGTGAAGAAGGACACTTGCACGTATCAGAGCGGTCACGCCAGACAGCTGGGACCCGGGAAAACCGGCCATCCCAGTGTTGATGAGCCAGACCGGTTGGCAAAAATCAGCGGTAAACACTGATTGCTAGGAACTAATACTT
This sequence comes from Trissonchulus latispiculum, assembly GCA_030248195.1. Classification (NCBI taxonomy): domain Eukaryota; kingdom Metazoa; phylum Nematoda; class Enoplea; order Enoplida; family Ironidae; genus Trissonchulus; species Trissonchulus latispiculum. The sequence goes on from JASAND010005356.1 coordinate 89,784, forward strand.
AGCTTATCATAAATACTTGTAAAGTTTGTGGATTTTTAGGCCGACGTGTAATGGCTAGATATCCGGGTCTCCTGAGACTACTATTTCTTTGGCGAGGTAGTATTTGGAAAGCTGTGATAAAGGAAATGCTTATCTACTTAATTCTCCTCTATGGAATATTTTTCGTTTGCCACTTTTCCCTTGGAGAGAATCAAAGATTAAAATTTGTAGGTATGACAACATTAGAATTTGCCGATAAATACAAGGAAAATGGAAAAGATAACCAAAAAGATTGGGAATCAAATCTCCAAAGCTAAAGTTTGTTGAATAACATCAAGCTGATGACAAACAAAAATAATAAGGTTACTCAATTATATAGACTGCACTTGAACTTTGTAGATATTAAGATAGGAAATATGCCTTACTATTAAAAAGCTGGCACTTAAATTTGGAAAATGCAACAGATGCCTCCATAGGTGAATCCAAGCCTCCTCCCTCTACCCGGACAAGGGGTAACGAAAGCATGGTCAAGAGGCATGGCCGGGAAAAGTTAGTTTTCACGCTGAAATGTTTTACTTTTTCGTTAAAATCGCCCCAAAGTTTTGAATACTTTCCAGGAATTGAAAACACTTTTGCAAATGTTAACAGAATTAGCGTTGCTTTTTCGTAAATTTCATTAATTTATTTCTGAGATAGCTACATGTCCCCTTGAAAATTTCAGCTCAAAGTACAAGCTCTCCCAAAACTTTCTGCTAATAAGTCCCCCTATGTCAATGTACATATTCATCAGTCATATAACTTGTTTTATCTCATTATATGTTTTAATGTTCTGCTGTTCTGCTTGCCTAATTTGTTTAATATGCACAAAATAGCGTATATTTGTTTTCTCAATCTAAGTTTTCATTTAGCTATCGTCCAGGAAGCCAACAAATGGATGCTCGTGGTTCCATTGCAGTTTCTTCTCGGCTTTTTTGTCAGTTACATGATGAGCAGATGGTGGTCCCAAATTGAAACTATTGGTTGGCCTGATAAGCTGATGACCCTATTATCATGCTATTTAAGGGGTAATATTATCGGTAACATCAGGATATCTGGCAAGCCTTGGCTAAAAAAGGCCTAAAAGAATAACTTTAAAGTGATTTCTCAATCAGTTTTCAAACACCATGCAGATACATCAACCAAACAACCCTTGGTTAGATTAAAACGATTAGCAATTATTCTTAGAATAAAGAATTAAACGGATTAATGCGAGTCGTTCATCGGCCATGTAACTTAAAACTTTTTTCAAAATTCGTTTAATTCAAGTGAGATCAGTAAATGTAATTCATTTAATCAAAACTTTTTTGATATTCCGGCGAGATAATGTGCACATGGCTGCATGTCCGCCGGCATTTCTGGGTTAGTCGTGAACGAAATGTAGTTGGAATAGATACAACTTTATCTGGTTATGTAGATAGTTTATTAGTGTCCTAGTATTACTATTGACGTGGCTAGTTTCTTCCAATTTTTCAGGAAATCAAGATGATCAGAAACAGATCAGAAGAACAATAGCTCGATGGCTGAACCTTTATACGGTGCTGATCTGGAGAGGGTTTTCTGTCAAAATGTTCAAACGATTTCCCGAAGACCGTCATCTGCTGACAGCCGGATTAATCACAACAGATGAACTGGATATCTATAACGGAGTTTCCGGGGCTCAGGACAAAGGCTGGCTCCCGATAATATGGATTGCAGATAAGATCGGGCAACTGCATGATGAGGACAAATTGAGCTCTGAAGCTACTGTGGTAATAATAAAAAACAATATACCGCAACCTGAGTTATATGATACATTTTTCACAATATTACATGATTGCTCCACTGTAAACCCCCATTCAAACTTAAGAATTTATTCAGCGACTCGCAAGCTAACGTCCTGAGGTTTGGCGACCCAGTTACATAAAGTTATTAGTTGAGCGTCTTTGGAGTTGTTTTTTGTAGCCTTTTGAGCTTCGGAGCGTCTGATCCAAGACCACTAGCAGATTCTCTCAGGAATTGTTTGTACTAGTTCCATTGGGGTAGTCGGCAACTCGGAATTTGGAATGCAAACCGACAAGCCAATGTTTAGAAGACAAACCCACCCTTTTTAACAGCAATCTTAATTTCAGCATCTAATGGATACACTGTACAGCTTTAAGGGGGCACATGCAACCTTGGGAGTTTATGATTGGATATCACCACCCTTTTTATACCTGCAATTGGTAACCATGGCAACTTATGGTTATTTTCTACTGGCTCTCATTGGCCGACAGCCTATTCTGGAAACAAGTGGATCAGATCTCGGATTTTATTTTCCGGCAATCACCGTGCTCGAATTTATTTTCTATGTTGGCTGGCTGAAAGTTGGTGATGAAGTTAGGTAATAGATGTACTTGTTATTTTCGAGAATACGTGTTTGAAAATATTAACTATATTAGCAGTAGTTAAGCTGTGCACCGGGTTTGTGAGCGCACAATAGTTTAAACGATTACTGTTATCTCAGATAATCGCTAAAATTGCTAAAATTCATGGTTCCTTTTCTTAATTTGCTTAATTTAACTTACTAAAACTTTACCCGCCATTTTTACAGACATCCTTTCGGTGACGATGACAGCGATTTTGACACAGATGCACTGATTGAGCGAAATTTCCATGTTAGCTATATGCTGGCGGACGAAGCCGTTAAAAGGGTATATATTTAAGCAAGTGCACGAAACGAAACATGCTGGTAGTCGAATTATCGAGTAGTACTAAAGATAAAGCTTAGAAGAAATTAAACGAATAGACCACTGACGAAGTGATCTACTGTTTCGAAGAGTATACAGTCTTGGTGGGACCTGCAGACTATTTCGAAACTGTCGCAACAGTTTGGATTCGCACTAGTTCCCTTGCACGGCACTAATGGAAAAAACTATTATTCGCTACGTCCACACTATAGTCTAGTAAACTTAAACTGGACCAAAAGAGTGAATTTTGTGGAGAGTTTATTATTCAAGTTAAGCATGGCAATGTATATATTTCCTGAAATCTCAGAAATCATAGATTTCAAAAAAATTTCAAAAAATTTTAAAATTTAAAATTTCATAAATTTTAAAAACGGTAGGAAAAGAAATAATAAGCGAAAAGTAGTCGAGTTTGGTATCAAATAAGCGGTCTCGTTCAGGAGAACACGAATATATATAAATTAAGTGGATTTGGGGCGGCAAGTGGTTCCAGCGGGCCCATATCACGAAAAATAAAAATTGCTCCGATCGCTACAAGCTTGGGCTCATTTGAAAGCTCTCATTATGCTGAGTGAAAGTTATAATTGGGTCATGGCTCACAAATGCTGTCTGCGAAAGTTATTCCTCTTTAAACACCAAAAATTAGTAGTTTTAACACTTTTCGAGGATTTAATCCAGGCTTGCGAAAGCTGTGAGCTGAATCAAGTCAAGCCAGTGCGCTACACGGCGGCTTCTTTGAAGTCTTTTGTCTTTGAATGTCTTTTGAGTCTCATCACTATACGCAACTACGTGAAAATTGCAGCTTTGGATCTTCATGCATGCGAAAGATAAGCTAATTTAAGCAGACTTCAAAGAAGCCGCCGTGTTGCGCACTGGCTTGACTTGATTCAGATTTCGCAAGCGTGGATTAAACCCTGGAAAAGTGTTAAAACTACCTATTTTTGGTGTTCAAAGAGGAATAACTTTCGCAGAAAGCATTTTTGAGCGATGACCCTATTATAACTTTCACTCAGCCTGATGAGGGCTTTCAAACGAGCCCAAGCTTGTAGCGATCGGAGCAACTTTTATTTTTCGGGATATGGGCCCGCTGGAACTACGTGCCGCCCCAAAGCCACTTAATTTATATATATTCGTGTTCTGCTGAACGAGACCTTTTATTTCATACCAAACTCGACTACTTTTCGCTTATTTTTTTTCCTACAGTATTTAAAATTTATAAAGTTTTAAATTTTAAAATTTTAAAATTTTCTAAAATTAATCTTTGATTTCTCAGCTTTCAGAAAGTATATACATTGTCATACCTAACTTGAATAATAAACTCTCCACAAAATTCACTCTTTTGGTCCAGTTTAAGTATTCTAGACTATAGTATTTACCTGTAGAGATATTGAGAAATTGCAAGTACTAGCGCATTTTCAAAGAATCCTCAAAATGTCAGTTATCTGGTCGCTGTTTTAAGTGTCAGTGTCGTTAAATATTTGGTCCCCTGAAATTGTTCATCCATTGCTAACTTTTACTTTGCTGTTACTTAGAAATGTAGATTCCTCTTGCTAATTCGTGTACAAAAAAATTGTAATTATGCTAACCCATTGCTGGATGAAATTAATGCAGAAAATTCAGGAATCTTAAGCCAGTCCTATCACTTTACAAAGCATTCGGAAGCTCTTGACGATACTATCTGGTGGCAAACGCTGGATTGAAATTGAAATCTACGAAGAAAATTGACGAAGAATAGTTTTTTGCAAATTATCTTTCTTAAGCCCCAACAAGGAGCACGCTGCCGTTGAATTCGTCTCGTCAAAAGCCTTCGAATGATATGTAATCTGGCGTATTCTACTAATGATTTGAGAATACCCATGATGATTTGAATGATTAATTGGCAGCAATATTAGTGGAATGCATACTGTATACGTCAAGTTAAGCATCTTCGTAAAGAAGAATTTGCTAAATATGAAAATAACAAGATCTGTCACTTCTTTTAAAGTCAGCAGTGGGGAATTAATTAGTTCAGGGAATCGATAAAATAGTTTGGACACTGAACTTTTGCATTTCTTCTGTATGGCAGGTACCGCCGTTGTCGAAGGACGCTCACTGGATGGATCCAAATCCGATACTGCCTCACACCAAAGCTTCAATATTTGGGCTAAATAGGCAGAAAGATGTCGACGCCCCAACTATCAATTTATCTGACGAAGATAAGGAGACTGTCGATCAACATTATGATCCGGACTTTCTAGAAAGAGCGAAAGGGGAAATGAAAGCATTAACTGGAAACTTAGGGTTGCTTATCAGTCAAAGAAAACAAATATAAGCCACAAATATGTGTTTAATTAAATCCACAATGAAATTTCATGACACAATTGGCAAATATTTAGCTACAGAAAATAGATTGCTGAAAGCACATTAAACGTTTTCTTGGTACTATCTCATCTCTATGGTTCCTATTATGGGTTCCCAATATTAGACAAAAATCTGGCCCAAAACAATTTTCCGCAGCTTTCACGTGCATTTGACACTTTTTCACTAGTTATCTAGCCGAATATTGCTGAATATGGATCAGTGATTGCATTAAATCTGCCAAGGAAATAGAAATGCTTCAAAATTGAGCTGTCCTCATGTGTCGGTGCATTTATTTTTCACACGTAAAAAAATTTAATTTTAAAGTTTTCCAAATATAGTTTGTTCATTAGAAAATGTTAGAATCCGCTAGGTACTATAATTTTTTTTCACCCTAGGAATTCATTGCACGGTACATTTAGCCTTTAGTTTGCGTGTATTTTCTAAGGCACCAACTTTAAAACCTTCCATGTTTAATGCCACGTGTGTCTCCTTAGCACCCCCACTTAATGATCCAATCGCAATTGGCTTTGATCCACGTTAGCCACACAAAGTTATCAATGATCCACCTGTTATTTTCATTGATCCACTTTCTCAATTTTTAAAAAAGATGCTATTTTAGTGGGGGTGCTAGAAACACATTTGCGAACCAAGTGAATGATCCAGTGCTATAACTTTTTATTAGAAAAGATTATTATATTACAGTTTTGATCCACCAGTCATTTTTATTTACTTTTACTAATTTCTTTGTAAAAAGCGAAAAACTTTTCTTATATGTTATGCTTTAAGAAAACGGTGAGTATGTAACCAACTTAGCTAATGCCTGGCTTAAAACGTAACATATATGTTTAAACAAGTTTAAAAGGGACTTTACCACACATAAACATACGTAGTTTACTTGGGTGGGGGGTTGTTTGGCATAGGTGTGCTGGGGGGGTGGGGGAGTTGTGGGGGGGTGGACCCCTCCCCCCAAATGGAGGGGTCGCCACCCCCCCTAAAAATTTTTCCCCCCAAATCGATTTTTTCAGACCCCTCCCCCCTAAAAAGTTTCAAACCCATACCTATATAAATTTTTGAAAATTTTTAGCTGAAAATTCGAAATTTTTCCAAAAAACTCCAAAAATTAGCGAAAAATTGCTAGAATTCGCTTATTTAAGCTAAAACTCGTTAAAAACAGCTGTAAATTGAGAAAATCTTTCAATTTTTTAACGAAAAACCGACTTTTTCGAAACTTTTCGCCGACCCCCCTAGAAATTTTTTCTTAACCCTCTCCCCAAATCGACTATTCGCGACGCCCCTCCCTCTTTTTTCGCCAAACCCCCTCCCTACTTTTTTCTGAACTCCCACCCCCACCCCCACTTTTTTCGTCAGCCACACCTATGTTGGGGGGTATCCCCCCAAAATTTTTGACCAACTTTACCCCCCCCTACCTTCCACCAACTTTTGGCTTCCCCTCTCAAACCCCCAACGATTTTTGGACCCAAAAAGTTAGCTAAATTTGGTCGAAAAATGGTCAGTTTTCTAAAATGTTCGCCTAAAATCGCTTTAAAACGGTGCAAAAAACGCCTAAAACGTTAAAAACAAAGATATATTTGATATGCCTTATTTTGCTAAATTTCGGGGGGGTCTCGTTCATAGTTTCCATTTGGGGGATGTAATAGGGGGCGGGGGATCCCCCCACAATTTTGAGAAAATTTACCTCCCCCAGAATTTATGACATATAGTCAGGGCGGGGAAAAACACACCCGAAAAGATGGGGAGAAAAAACACACCCACCCAGAGAACTCAAGGTAGCAGATATAGAGACCTAGTATAGCGCAAATGAAAGCGCTATCTTTTTACAGTAAAACCATACCCATAATGTTGGTATGGGCCAAGGCGGTCTACTCTGACAGTGTTCCAAAGTTGACCCCTTAAAACAACTCTAAAACCTAAGAAATTTTGAATTTTGCAAAGCTTATTTTTAGAAACCTATAAGGAAAACTTAGCTAGTCTTTGGCATAGGGGTATATGTGGACCCTTTCTAGCGTTAAGTATAGACGGCAGCCTCCTATCTTTTATGAAGCATGAGTACTGGGTGTGTTTTTTCTTCCCGGCGATTTTGACCCCTCAGCGGGGACAAAACACACCACCCAATTTTTACAAATAGTCCAATATGTAGTTCTGAGCAATACTGATGCTCTTAAACGATAAAGCGGGTCTTGTTTTGTAATTCTGGTTCAAAAAAATACGCACTTAGAGCTTCTAATAGCTCATAAATTAAGGATGAAAATTTGTTGCATCATTGTGCTAGGTATCATATGTTTACAAGGCAAAATTTTAAAAAACTTAGTGAAATTGCAATTTAACGCCAAAAACAACTTAAATAATTTAAACAATGACATTTGCAAGTGTTCTGGTATGTTTATAGTTGTCTGGGTGCCGTTTTTGTTGCGATATCCGATCATTTCATGAGTTCAGTAGCCTTGACGTAAAATTCATCTGACTATGTCCTATAAGCAGCTTTCTACTGAAAACAAAATGGACCATGTTGTTTAGCATGGCCAAAAATGTACAAACAGCCTTTAACATGTAACAATTAGTGTCCAGTGGATCACCTGGGATTATTTTTAGTACCATGTTTTCCCCGCCGGTTTGTTTTTCCCCAAAGTGCGGGGAGAAAAACAGACAAAATTGATTATTGCTACTGATGTCCAAGGGATCGGGCGGATATCTATATATACATGAATCGATAGAACTAGGAGCGATATACAAACGCAAGCTCTCTCAGCCTTAAGTCAAAAAAGCTACTGCCTTGGTTCAGTATATGTATTTTTCCCCGCCCTGACTATACCCTCCAACTTTGGGCTACCCCCCCAGCGATTTTTGAACACAAAATGTTCGCTAAATTTGGCTGAAAATTGGTGATTTGATTGGCCAAATTTGAGTACACGTTTGGTACAGTATTTGGTACAGTATCTACAATACAGTACAGTATTTGGTACACAAATTTGGGATTTTAAGAAAACATTTGCCTATTGTTAATAGAAAAATTGCTTAAATTTCCGTTAAAATCTCTAAAATTTTGTGGAAATAACGATATGTGCCCGACACCTCAATGGGAGGGGCCCAAATTGCAAAGAGAGGGGAACGTGGCCCGCGAGTAATTAAGTTTTGAAGTTTAACACCTCAGAAAAGCCAGGTACGTACGTACTATTACTGAATATCAAAATGTGTAAAACCTTCTGTCTATGGTCAAAAACACAATATTGTGATAGTTCCTATTTTTCCTTATCTTCTATCCCTTCATGTTTTTGATGGAAATATAATATACTTAATTTAGATCCAAATTTCAATATTTATGTCCCTAACCCTGCCAAAACTTCTGGTGAAACTATACCATGTCACGCACCAAGCTGACCCTTTGGTCCTGGTGCCTTTACATCAAATGTACCTGACTGTCAGATAAGCAGCTTTCTATTGAAAACAAAGTGCACCATGTTATTGGTTATTGGTTATTGGACGGTCGACAATGTGGAAAAACCTTAGCCTATAGTTCAGCTAAGCGGCATTATTTTTCCCAGCCCCGACTATAATTTCAACATCTTTGTATTTATGTTCTTTATGCATATTTAGGTTTATGTTTTGTGGTTTAAATTGATACATACATCACATACATTTATGCCATGCATCATTGCTACAGATTTATTTTCTGAGGTTGCACACGATTTGCTGGGAATATTTTAAAACCGGCTGCAACCTCAGAACTTTCTTGTGTAGCATTATTTATGGTATATCAACATGGTTTGATGCAGAGGGAAAAGCCAATCTCAACATTTGGGTATGTGTTTTGTTTCCTTTGAGTTAGTTTGTTGGCTGAAAAACTGAAGTTATTAGTAATGTAGTCAGGAGGGGGGAAGAAAAGATGATTTTCGAAACAAGGTTATTACTCACTACAAACAGTAGCTAGCCAGACGGTTTATATACCAGCATGATATACATGGGGCTTGATTTGTACTTTCTACACCACCAGTAAAATCTGCATTTGGTTGCACTTCAAACGGACTAGCCTCAATATAAACCTTATTTTCTCCTGTAGTTTATAATTTAATCGTCTTTTGTGTAAACTTGCAATGACATACGTAATACACCTTTTGCAATATTAACCTTCAAGAAATTGAGTGTTTTACTTATAATGGGAGGCAAAATCGCACAAAAATGTTCAGCGGCCATCCATTTCAGGTGTAGACTTTTGTAAATCCACACTTATAAAACTATCTGGAACGCCCACATTTCATAATACATATCACAAAACTCTTGTTTATAGACCCTAATGTTCTAGTTATCCGTATGATTTGTCCCCCTAGGATTATTTTCCGTCATTTCTGTACAGTTCATATGGCGTTTTTGGGCAGCGGAAGGTTGATTGGAAGATTGAACAATCAAATATGGCAAACCCACAATACATACCGCAAAAATGTTGTATTCATTCAGCGTGGCACACAGCAGTGAAAAACCAAGACAGATCCGTGAAGATCCGTGTAGAAAGATCCGTGTAAAACAGATTTTCATTGACTGCATACTTCAAAAAAATCCGCATAATGCGGCTGCAGTCTTTGAAAATCACGCTGCACGGGCTTAAATATATCCAAATTTGTCCAATTGATTCAGGGCATTTTACCTAAATAAAACAAAATACATATACGTATATTACACGCATATATACAATATACATATATATAAATTATAAAAAACGTTTTCGCACAGAGGACATAGGACACTCCAAATGTGCGTGTATTACGGGTATTTGGGGAGGGGCGGTACTGGTACTGGCTCGAAACGGAAAATACTAGAGTCTCAAATTGCATAGAATGACCTTTTTTACAGAGACGGGGGTCTGCTGATGATTGTGAATACAGTATTTTTAGCAAAAACCACTAATTTAGGGGTGGGATCAGCCAGTTTCGGGTGGAGTGGAGTCCGGAAACTTCGAATTAAAGGGGGTGTGAAATATTTTTTCGTCAGAAATTTTGAAAAATCAAATTTGGGGACAGGGAAAGTAAAAAATCTTGGGGGGAGGGGTACCCATAGTTTCCCTTGAACTTTTGGTCTGCGGGAGGGGGGGTAAATCTTACAAGGTTGGTGGTCGACCCAAGAAATGTGATGGGGGTACCCCCCCAGAATTCGGACCTCAGAAATTTCAAAAAATGCAAACGTTTCGGTAATTTAGCCCTTTTTCCTTCAGAATAAGGCCTGTTTTTAAAGTTTTATACGTTTTGCACCGTTTTAAAGCGATTTTATGTCAATTATGTCAAAATTTTAGAAAAATTCCCCAACAAATGACCACTTTTGGCCAAATTTAGCTAACTTTTTGGGTCCAAAAATCGCTGGGGGGGGTAGCCTAAAGTTGGGGGAGGGTATGTAAAAAATTCTGGGGGGTGCAATTGGTCAAAAATTTTTGGGGGATACCCCCACACATAGGTGTAACGGGGATTTGGGTTGGGGAGGGCCCCCTCCCCCGAAATTTTGGGGTGGGCCTTTTTAGACCCCCCCAAACCCCCCACGACCCCCCAAACCTCCCCCAAAAAATTTTTCTATTTTTATGTCAAAAATCGCATTATCAGCCATTGCTAATGCCGAAAAACATGAAATCATTAAGTAATTTTAACATTAGACAGTGTTTTTAAACTCGAAAACTTTATTGCCAACATGTTTCTGAGTCCAGAATAAGGTCAATATTGAGTCTAGAAGACCATAAAACCGTCATAAACGTGTATTTCTCGCGATAATAAACAAGTGAAGCCAAAAATTTGGACTTTTTTGAAACATTTTGCAAAATTTGCCCTAAAAATGCCCAATTTTTGCCCAAGTTTCGCGCCATCGGCGCGACTACCCCCCCCCCAGTTGGGGGGGGGGGCCGGGGGCCCCAAAAATTTCTGGGGGGGGGGTTTGAAAAAATGGCTGGGGGGGTTACCCCCCCCCAACCCTCCCCCAAATTACACCTTTGCCCCCACAGCCCCCCAGGAGCTCCCCCAAGCCGAGCTCAGAACCCCTACCCCCATTAAATGGGGTCCAAACAAGAGACAAAATGCTAAATTTTTACAAACATTTTTGCAATATTTCAAAAATTTTCTGAAAAAATAGTCTAGAAACAGTTAAAAACGCTAAAAAATAGATTTTAAATGCAATACGAGTGATTTTTTTATCAGATTTATGTCGAAAATAGTCGACATAAAGGCCAACAAACAAGGGCCATTTTTAGCTGAAAAAAATTTGGGTACAGTTTGGGTACAGTTTTTTGAAAATTTCCGATTTTTCCGAAACCCCCCCCCAAGCCAGATTTGGACTGTTTACTCCCCCCCAACCCAAACAGGTGGTACACCAAACAGGGGGGAGCCTCCCCCACCCAAAATCTCCGTTACACCTATGGTCCCCGCCCCCCACCCCACCCCAATTGCACACATAAACTTGTTTAAACATATGTTACGTTTTTAAGCCAGGCATTAGCTAAGTTGGTTACATACTCACCGTTTTCTTAAAGCATAACATATAAGAAAAGTTTTTCGCTTTTTACAAAGAAATTAGTAAAAGTAAATGAAAATGACTGGTGGATCAAAACTGTAATATAATAATCTTTTCCAATAAAAAGTTATAGCGCTGGATCATTCACTTGGTTCGCAAATGTGTTTCTAGCACCCCCACTAAAATAGCATCTTTTTAAAAATTGAGAAAGTGGATCAATGAAAATAACAGGTGGATCATTGATAACTTTGTGTGGCTAACGTGGATCAAAGCCAATTGCGATTGGATCATTAAGTGGGGGTGCTAAGGAGACACACGTTTTAATGCCATAGGCAGATGTACAAAGGGGTAGTCTGTATTTGTAGTCAAATTTACGTTAAAGCTACACATTTTCGTCCACTCTAACAGCAACTCCATAGTAACGAGACGTATTCTCAACTAAATTAGTACCTGTAATGAGATGCTTGTATGTTTTAGTATGCAAATATATACCAGCGACACTTGGAGTACGCAAACATACGAACACCTCCTCTTGAATGAGTTTATTTGAACCTATTCTGGGCACGTATGTGAATGGTTAGCATTATGTAATGAAAGGAGTTTCATAAAGGTTAAAAAATGAATTTCGAGAACAAAATGGCAAATAAAGAATAATGCGATCTTCAGTTGTGAAGGAGATGAAGAGTCTTAGTTTAGTAACGATTGATCTGATTGGAATTAATGCTTAAGTTATCTGATGTATCTGTTATGTCTTGTCCTGAATTGCCAGAGTTGTCAGGCGTAAATTATTATTCATTCAAGTAGGGACTAAGATTTTCGATTTAGGCACTAAATGAGTTAATAATGAAGGAAATCAAGTACGCAGTGGACACGAATTAATCAGGGAATTGGTATTGATGATTAATGAAGGCTTAGACAACCTTTAATTGTACCAATCTCCTTACTAACACTGAAATTACAAATCTCAGTTAAAAGGGTAGTTACCTTTAACGAGTCCGAGATAGGACCCTTAATTCCCCTTCCTTCCGGTCGGAGATGCCTAATGACCGATTGTAAAAGTGTTCCCCAATTGTTATTAGGGACATAAAAGAGTTTTTTATGTCTTCAATGTTGGAATTTAAGTGCCAATAAAGAACGTTAATACTGAAAATCATCAAAAAATGGCAAATTGTTAGAAGATGGTTCATTATTAGGCATTGAATAACTAAGTACGTAGTTAGATAGGGTTAATAAATGTTATTTAGTGATATTTAGTCAATATTTAGCTGAATTTTGTAATTTTGGTCCGAAATATGTCTTGGGCTCATATGAAAGAGAATTTGATCCTGATTCCAAAAATGCAAACCCAACTTTTCAACTCCCAAAAATAAGAAAGTTACGAGCAAAAATGTTTTTATAAGATTACTTTTTGTTTCGTAATCTTAACACTCCAAAAAGGAGTGTTCTAAAAAGGTTCTTTTATTCGGTTTGACTTAAGTCAAACCTTTCCTTTTTTATTGTCTAGGAGGTTGTCTACCTCCTAGACTACACCTTGGTCAGGTGTTGTTTTCTTTTCCTTTCCATTCTGCTAGGCCTCTTTCTTCTTGGGCCTAGCAGTTGTCCTCGCTTGAACTTTTGGCCGAGGGCAAGGCCAACAAAGAAAGGGAAAGAAAATAGTAGTATCAGCTCAAGTCATATAAATTAGAGGGGGCAAATCTCCCTCATTAATAATATGAAAATTAATATGAATAGCTAGAATTAGGTAGATAGGTACGTAGTTTATGATGATGTAAGTTTTAACTTATAGAAAATTGTAGGTAAGTGGTAATAATTCGACAAAGTTATGAAAATTCACGAATTTCTCCCTTCGGTTACCTTTATGTGTTAAAGAAAATTTCGCAAAGTTTCGCCGAGTTTCAGCACCCAAAATTTATCAAAAATGGGTCAGTTGGGGGGTAATAATTCCTAAATCTCATTAATTTCGACCCCTGATGGCCAGCTGGCTCAGCCCGCCGCTGCGCCCCACGTGCAAAAGGTGGCAAGCTTCTAGAAGGTTCTAGAACTTTCTAGAAGCTTTGCCTTAAAAACAAAAGGAAAGTCCGCCGCAACCTGATTTAATGACCTGTCACCGAGCTGTCAGAGAGCTGTCAGCTCGGTCCAAAACTTTTCCAAATCGTCAGTGTTCGCTTGAGCAGCAACCTTAGGAGGTTGCTTTTCCCCCTCCCCTCTCTGATGCGTCTCCGCTGTGTGCCAGAGTTTTGGCACGGAGATTTAAACGCATCTTTCCCCGGTTAGGGTAAAAAGTAGGGACTTTTCTAGCCTTCGGGCTAGAAAACAAAATGAGAGAAAACACCAGCGAACACACACAAACTGAGGGCCAAATGGGTTTTGTATGCCCGGCCAGGACAAGAAAACTGAGGAAAAAATCTAGGAATTTAACGGCCACCTTTTTGGCCATAATTTTTACTTTGCTTTGAGCCTTCGGGCTAATTTTTATGTATGTATTTTTTGGGCCTTTCGGCCGATTTTTTATATATATTATATGGGCTTTCGGACGAAGCTTTCTATGCACTATTTTTGAGCCTACGGGCGGAGTTTTCTCCATTTGTATCAAGAGGCCTTCTGGCCTGTTTTTAGTTCTCTAGCATGAGTGGGCCCAAGGCCAAGTTTATTTTATTCTTGTTTTATTTTATGATTTCTAATTACGGGGCAGCTCATGTAAACCCCCCCTGTTCGATGGAGGTCTTGAGTTTTGTCCTTTATTTATTATTTCATCCTTTTAATTTTATGATTTCCTTCAAAAGGCAGCTCATGTAAACTCCTCCTGTGCGATGGGGGTCTTGAGATTTGTCTTACCTTCTTATTTTTATTTCATGTTTTTATTTAATCTGGGTCAAGCCACAACTCAGGAATCACATTTTTATTAGGGCCTTAGAGGCCAGCAAAGAGTGTTGAGTTTTGTAGTTTCTTGGGAAGAATTGAGCGGGGACCCCACCCTTTAGGATTAAGTTAGTGGGTCTCCAAAAATATGACCCTAAAAGATGTTGAGCTGGTTCTGAAAATCGTTTCCCCACAGCCGGCAACTAGGAGTTGCCGGCCATATTGTTAATCAAGGCGCAGTTAACCCAAAGATTTTTACTGCTCTGTATCATGTCGTTTATTTCAGCTTTAGGTCGGTTCCAAAAATAATAGGTCTTTAAAAATCTAGGACATTTGACTCGAATTCTAAAAGCTATGAGTTGTTTTATCTTAATTAATTATTAAGAAGTTTTAAAAGGGAATGACCGGCTTCCCTGCCCATTCTTTTATGTGTTAATATTAATAATGTGTTGTAGTCGTTTCTGTAGTAATGATTGCTTGGCTATCATTACTCACATGGCTTTCATAAAGTTCTCAAAATTCCTTCCCAAAGTACTACAAACTTCTCAAACTTCTGCGCTAAAAGTCGAGTTTTAAAACATTAAAACTCGCACCAAGAGGGTCACAGAAATTCACTAAAATTTCCAATTAACATTGTTAGGACATAATTTAAATCGTAGCTAAGAAATATATAGCATTGGTCGTAATTGATGTTAGGTTTTGCTGACTTGCAGTTGTAATTAGCCTAGCAACTAGAGACAGTTAAGTAACGATTAGCTAAGAAATAGTATGGTTGCGTGTGTATGAGTGTATGAATGATTTTTGTGTGAACTTATGTGATTGTATGTGTGCCGTGATTCGCGGAAATTCCTTCTGTTCGACGAAGGTTGCGAGCATCGTCGAGTAAACGAGAACTCAGATATAAAGCAGGATAAAGGTATGTTTATAATTTGCGTGATCGAGTACATCCGGGATTTGATATGAGTTATTCTAGTCTAAATGGTGTATAAATGCAGTATGAATGATTATTAATTAATAGTACAAATGTTTGTGTAAATGCTGTTAAAAGATTGTTTAGCTAGTAAATAAGAGTACGTAGTTAAAATATGAAATTGCTTAAGATATGTGTGTATGTTATAGTTCGCATAATAGATTGGAATTACCGAGAATGCGACCGTTTGAGTGTATAACGACTGATTGTACGCGTGGTATGTGTGAAGCATCAAAATTACATCAGGATTTAGTTAGTAGGCTAAAATAATGGAAGGTAATGTAGTTTATGATAACCAAGTTTGTATGTATGTCTGAAAGTTCGTGAATGCAGAATTACGTAAGCGATTTAGGTTTTAGGTTACAATAGGAAATATGCAAATGAGGTATGAACATCAGAATCCAGGGTCATAGGGACCCCGTATTAGGTCCTTGGCTGTCTATATTGGGATATCCTCGATTCGTCCGCGTAAGCTACTTTGTACTAAGAGTGCGGACGAATCGCATAAAAGGGGTTATATAAATTGCCAATTTTGCATTAATCAACGCGTTTTACACCAAATAATTCCAGTCCTCAGAAGTACACTGTTCATCGGTTATGC
This sequence comes from Trissonchulus latispiculum, assembly GCA_030248195.1. Lineage (NCBI taxonomy): Eukaryota > Metazoa > Nematoda > Enoplea > Enoplida > Ironidae > Trissonchulus > Trissonchulus latispiculum. The sequence continues at coordinate 105,772 of JASAND010005356.1, forward strand.
ATACTGTCATTTTATTTCCAAACTAAGCAGATGTCTTTATTGCCAGAACCAATTAGTTAGGTTAAATCCTATTCGTAGTTAGCTCTTAATAATGACTACAGTTGTAGACCTGCCATTTGAAAGAAGTATAGCAGTATTACGTAAAGTATTAATTGTAGTTCTTTGGTTAATGTACTGTTGTTTTATTTCCGAAACAAGTAAAGGTCATTATTGCAATTTCTAGTCTATTCAGTCGAGTCCAGTTATTGCTTAGCCTGTAATAATGACTACAA
>JASAND010005357.1:0-32017 GCA_030248195.1 Trissonchulus latispiculum
ATATTAATGTGTGTATTGTTTGAAGTTGAGCTTTGGACTGAAATAAGGGTAGAAATGTTATTTTAGAAGTAATTTATAGTGTGTGAAATTTATGTTGAAATTGTGTGTGAAATTTATTGGAAAGTCGTCTAGTTGGAATTTTTATCGTGTTTGTGTCTAAATTACGTATATGTGTATCAGCCAGCCTAGTCACTACGTGGCGCTGTGTACTTGTCTATTTTCGCTAAGAGTCTCTCCCAAGTCCCAGCATCTCGCTTTCCAAGGGGATCTCAAATTCAACCAATCAAATTCATTCACGTTTCTTTCAAACTAGTTCTCTCTTGGTAAAAGTCAAGCCCTTCAGTCTTGTGTTTGTCTATCGTCTAGGTTGGTCGTGCTCGGTGCTCCGTATATTCGCCCTATTATTAGCTGTGCTTATTCCTTGGGTTAATAGTCTAAAGTGGGGACCACTTTAGACCTTCTTGCGCTCCAGGGTGACCCTGTAGCCATATCTTTATTAATTATTCATTCTTTATCTAGCCAAAAGTATCTTCTTTTCCAACTACCTCTTTATTCTATTTTCTTACTCTCTATGAAGCTTTAAAAAATTCTGCCTAGTCTAGGTTCAAATTTATTAGGTTAGTTTGTCAAGGTTTTGTCTATTGTATTGGTTTTTGTCGGATTAATTTCTTAAAGTATTCTATTTTTGTTATCTACTGAAAATCCCTTGTAAAATTTAGTTAGTTTATTCTTGGTTCTGTATCTATACTGCACCTCATTTTGTACGCATTCCGGGGTTCGCCCCCTTTGTCAAGCATAATTTTAAAGTAAATGTGGTCTCTTTTTGGACCATTTTAGAGCGCCTTCTTAGTTTAGGTTCTTGTATTAGAATTGTATATTCGGTAGGTAAGGCTTTTCTAAGGATTTATTGGGTAGGTAGTTAGTTATTTTAAGTATGTACGTTTCAGCAAATTTGGGGTAGGTCTTTTATATTTGAGTCTTTGCTCTTCATCGACGGTTTAACTCCGTTCGGTAAGGTTCACTTATGTCTTTTGGCGAGGTTAGCTGATAGGTCGACTGGAACTACATCTCTTCCAGGTTCGACGTTCTCCTTGTGCACAGTTTCCCACTCGTAAAGTTTGGTTGTTCAGAACACTTCCAACTTCACATTAGGCTGCCAGTCCACGACCTTATTTTTAATTTTTTCTCTAGTTTTCTGTAATTTTTCTCGGCTTTCTTCTGTTTATAGGTCTTCGTTTTTAACTTATTTTTCTGATCTCATTTATCGTTTGTTAATTTTTCTACTAGATTTTTAGCATTTTTAACAGTATTTCCAGAATATTGTATACGGTACGTATACACTGGAAATTAGCTAGCCCACGTTACGTGCGACTATTCCTGCTCTATGTCTGTATTACGATCTCCTGCGAAATCGTCTAAGGCCTCGGCTAAGCCGGGTGACCCGACTAGCTCGAGTGACTCGATGGAAAGAATGTCTTTAAACCAGAACGTTTTTGGGCGGCTTACGTCAAGCCAGCCAGCATTGAGCAAGAGTTTCTCTACTCAATCAGCGTCCAGCCAGGCATCCTCAAGCCAAGAGCCTGATGGCGCAGCATCTAGCAGACCGGTGCTAAGGTCCGATACGGCTAAGAGTAAAGCCTCTTCGAAACAAGAGATTGACGAAGAAGCCGTGGATCCAGGCGCCCCGGACGACCAAAAAGAGGAGGTGACCTCCAATAACCACGGTGAATTTCAGTCTCCGGCTCGGGAGGAGCTCAGTGAAGACAAATGGAACGAACAAGCAACTGCTCGTGAACAGCTAGAATATGTCAGACGTAAGTTAGCCCGCATTGCAGCTGACCTCCAGAGGCAGGAGGTCACAGAAGTACCGGTGAGGTCATTACCCGGTATATCTGACGTACGGGACTTACGTGCGTTTTTAACCCGAATGGAACTGGAAGTGTACCAGCAACGACCACGACTGGGGTCGGATAGCTCTGTCTTGCGCCGTCAGCCAGGCGCCATGCCATTTGTGCCATTCACCCGTCCCAAGACACAACGGGAGGACACGCCCGGCTTACCTGGGCCTAGCGCATTGGCGGCACCAGCGCCGCGGTTCCGGTCTACGGCGCATATAGACTTGACTCGTTCAAAACTAACGAAACGGGCAAGCAGTAGCCAGCGACCGGGCGGTGGCGCGACCCCGACCCGGAGCCTGACCGGAAGCCACGGGTACGTGGAGCGATGGATGAATGGGTGGTCCCGTTACGGGATCAACCCCCGGCTCCAGCACAACCCCCGGTCCCGAGACAGGACACGGACGGGATGTTTCGGGTGCGTGACATGACCAACCAGGAATACGGTGTGATCAGAGGACTTCTTACAGCATGGATAGCAAAGCTCCCTATGGAAACATGGGAAGTGTTAGAGCATACTTTTCCTCGGGTATGCATCGAGTTACTTCGTCTGTGGCCAAGTCCTAGAGAGGATGCAAACGAAGGCGCTCCCCCATTCCAGATGGGGCAGTCTCCTGTGACGAGGCATCCGAGTCCGGAGCCCAGCAACCATTCATATTGCTACAAAGGAAACTCCCTATTTCTTAATGACTGGTAGAGATTACCGGTACCCGCTAGATAATTTCTACCAGCCTCCTGGAGAGGAAAGCACTACGCAGACTTACAGTGATGCACGAAGCCAGTTACTGGCTCGGCTTAATGAAGCCTGGCGGATCGCACATGAGGCTTTACAGGAAGCGGCCTTGGTTAACAAGGAGCGGTACGACTTGAAGGCTACGCCTGTCGTGTATAAACCAGGTACCCTGGTTATGCTTAACATAGAGCAAAAGAATGTACCAGCGGGCTTAGACTTAGATCTTGGACAAGCTTTCGGGGCTTGATGACCATAGCTGGGGCCCCCAGATTAAATCCAATTCTTAATTACTTTATTGTGCACCCTGCTGTGTAGTTTCCAATTTGAAGTCTAATAGAAAGGTCAAATGATGGTCATCTATATCAAGCGCACAGTTCAAGGTTCACTAAAAGAGGGGGCCAGCAGTGAGTATGCAAGGAAAACAAATTGTAATGTTGCAAATTTATTCTTCATTTAAAATGAAAATGTTAAAAGTGTTAATTAGTGTAAATGAAAATTAAAAATTATTTCTTTAGATCTTTATTCAAAGTTGCCAGTCATTTTTCAAAGTCAACTTACAATGCTAACTTTGAGATTTCACAAGTTTTCATTTTTTTAAAATTCATATATCTTATTAATTATGCTTGCGTGTATTTAGTTTGACGCTCCGCAGAATAGATACCGAAAAAAATGATTTTTAATTTTTATTTAAACTAATTAACAGTTTTAACATTGAGTTTTAAAATTTTCATTTTAAATGAAGAATATATTTGCAACATTACTGTGAAAGGTTGAAATCAGGATCTGAAAGATGTGAAGAAAAGTGTCCAGGGCGGGGATCGAACCGCCGAGCTTTGGATCTGTAGTCGAGAACTCTACCACTGAGCCACACCCCCGGACAAGGAGTCTAGACTATTACGCTGATTTCAACCTTTCTGGGTTGCTGATATTTAACATACTCCCCTTGCTAATTGAAATTCGGCCTCGAATTTCCAGGAATTGCAGGTCGGGTCCTCAATCAAGCACCGTTGTGGTCTAAGGGCGGCTCCCCGGCTGCCTCCTAACCCGAGGCCATATTATACCTTCTTTCTTCTTCAAAGCCGGGAGCCTTTACATCAAACACAAGGACCATATCAACCATATAAACTATAACCCTTAGCACCACGAGGACCACCATAACCAAACCAACTATATCTCAAGGACCTGCAATTCCACCATTCCCAGGCATCACAAACGACTTCATCTCCTCAGAGCGGTAAGGACACGGCACGGTCGCCAAATGTGAAAGGTTGAAATCAGGATCTGAAAGATGTGAAGAAAAGTGTCCAGGGTGGGGATCGAACCGCCGAGCTTTGGTTTAAGAAGTAGAACGCTCTACCACTGCGCCACATCCCCGGACATTGAGAGTAGGTTATTACGCTGATTTCAACCTTTCTGGGTTGCTGATATTTAACATACTCCCCTTGCTAATTGAAATTCGTCCTCGAATTTCCAGGAATTGCAGGTCGGTCCTCAAATCCAAGTACCATATGGTCTAAGGGCGGCTCCCCGGCTGCCTCCTAACCCGAGGCCATACTATTCTTCTTTCTTCTTCAAAGCCGGGAGCCTTTATACCAAATCACACAAGAACCAATAACCATCATATTAACCCTTAGTACCACGAGGACCACCATATACCAAACCAGTTATTTCAAGGACCTGCAATTCCACAATTCCCAGGCATCACAAACGACTTCTTCTCCTCAGAGCGGTAAGGTCCTGGCCACGGCACGGTCGCCAAATGTGAAAGGTTGAAATCAGGATCTGAAAGATAGGAAGAAAAGTGTCCAGGGCGGGGATCGAACCACCGAGCTTTGGATCTGCAGTCGAGAACTCTACCACTGAGCCACACCCCCGGACATAGAGATTGTTTTATGGCACTGATTTCAACCTTTCAAAGTTGCTGATATTTAACATTACAATTTGTTTTCCTTGCATACTCACTGCTAGGTGCTGGCCCCCTCTTTTAGTGAACCTTGAACTGTGCACTTGATGTAGTTGACCATCATTTGACCTTTCTATTAGACTTCAAATTGGAAACTACACAGCAGGGTGCACAATAAAGTAATTAAGACTTGGATTTAATCTGGGGGCCCCAGCTATGGTCATCAAGCCGATTTCGGTAACGAATTATCGCATAGCTAGAACCAACGGACTGAGTGACCCAGTAGTTGTCAATATCAATAGACTGAAACCGTTTATTGATGCTCCAGTGAAGCTGCCTGTAGTAGCATTGTAGGTTACCTACAATGTTTGAATAGAGCACAAAATGTAGCTAAGCCTTGTGGGACACAGGAGCTCCTGTATGTTTTCTGTATACATTCGGTTTTTTAACTTGAGGATCCTCTCATTACTAGCTAAAGCTAGTAGTGTTGTTGACCGGCCGGGTGGAAAACGGCCAGCCGGCGGCCGGCCGCCGGCCGGCCGGCCCGTGACCGGCCGGCCCAGAGGGGCACACGGCCGGGCGGCCCGCTGGCCGGCCGGCCGGTCGGGCGGTTCAGGCCGGCCAGCCCGCCGGTAAACGGCCGGCTGGCCGGCCGCGCTTATATTTCGGCGGTTTATCAAAATTTTCCCAGAAAATCTATTTTAAGTTGTGCTGATACATTTTCATATCTTGATTTCTTATTCTGGCACTCATGGGTCAGCTTTCCGGCCATTTTTAATCTTTGATTCGTCAGCCGGCCGTTTTTGGCCATTGGGCCGTCGAACGGCCGGCCGTTTCTGGCCGGCCGGGCCGTCGGCCGGCCGACGAAAATTTCGGCCGGTTAACAACACTAAAAGCTAGGGTTTTAACCTATCACTTGGTGGTAGCATAGTCTGTGTTGCATAACACCCTTAAGGGGGTGGGGTAAAATTTTCTTCAGGACCTCCTTTTAGATTTATTGTTTCGTTTGTAAAGTGGGGTTTTCATTCAATTTCCCAATTTTAGGTCCCTAACCTATGACTAGTAAAGTATAGTCATGGGTCACCCATTTCTTTTATTTTTATTTTTTTAATTCCTTATAAAGCCTAAATTATAGGGTTTTTCCACTTCATTAAATTTACCTAAGGGGGTTTTTCTCTTTTCTATACTATGATTCCTTGGTTTTTGTTGTAAATTATTTAAGGAGGTCCTGTCCTGTTTCTTGCTTTTATAATGTACGATTATATGCATTCATATAAACGTACATTGGGTATTTGTGTAATTTGTGTAATATTTGTGTAATAATTGTTTCATAACCCCTATGTGTGTAGTTGTACGTTCATACCCCTATGTGTGTTTTCCCCCTACGTAGGCTAATCTTAGGTAGTTCACTGACTCTGTATGTGCAGTCTCTTTCACTTCCCTTTCCTTTTCTCTTACACTTATCATGCTTTCACCATCTGTTAGATTTTTCACATTTTTCTGAGGCTTAGCTTAGATTACTGTGCCTGCTTGTGAACGCATTAAGTCCTGGGTAACCCACGACTTTGCATGTATTACAGCTGTTAGGGAAGGTACTGTAAGTCAGGTTGGTACTGGTTTTGGGAATACGTAGTAAGGGTGCCTTACTGCGTGTTTTGACTGGCATCTAGTCGAAGTCACTTCAGCTAGCTCTTAGGCCAGAACTCTCTTGCAACACATGTTAACCATGCTGCTATTAACTGGAAGCCTCAGGCGAGACGTTTTGGGGCTTCAAACCGTCACTACCCGACAACATCTTGATACGAGGTGTCGAGGATATGGCCGGTCCACAAGACTTCTATGATGATGGGAAGCGAGGACCCTGCTGGCCGCGGCGGACTATGACGCTTTTATTCGCGTCATCCGTGAACGGATTGACCGTGCGACTGAGAGTTGGCTGCGAGATGACCTTGCGCCACCGTTCTTTGCAACGGATTATCCGCCTCTGGCGATGAGAGCGGCACCGTTACGGCTGCTGACTATCAGAACAGGTGAATTTATAGCGGGTTTGGAACTCCCCGGAGAGGAGAACAACGTTTATTATCCCTGCATCGGCGTGATCCACTACGATCCCGCCGCCGCCCATCGCGCCCATTCTCGCCTAACCATCGATCGTTCCAGCCCCCTCTGGGACCAGTTTTGAGCCCACTTTAGACCTTTTAGTCCTTTTAGTTTTACCTTTAGACCTCTGGTCCCCACGTTAGACCTTCTTGCGCTCCAGGGTGACCCTGTAGAGCTATATCTTTATTAATTATTCATTCTTTATCTAGCCAAAAGTATCTTCTCTCTTTTCCTATGAAAGCCTCTTTTTTTATTCTATTTTATTACTCTCTATGAAGCTTTAAAAAATTCTTCTGCCGAGTCTAGGTTCAAATTTATTAGGTTAGTTTGTCAAGGTTTTGTCTATTGTATTGGTTTTTGTCTGGTATTAATTTCTTGTGTTATTCTATTTTTGTTATCTACTGAAAATCCTTGTAAAATTTAGTTAGTTTATTCTTGGTTCTGTATCTATACTGCACCTCATTTTGTACGCATTCCGGGGTTCGCCCCCTTTGTCAAGCATAATTTTAAAGTAAATGTGGTCTCTCTTGTTTACCTTACCGAAGCCTATGGCCACTAACCCGGACCGCGATGAGCGAACCGCCTCACGCGCTCTTGAACGTTCCGCTACACAGCTAGAGTCGGCGGAACGAACTCTTCGTGAAAGGAGTGATCAACTCTTGGAATCGAACCGTTTGCTCGTTGAGCTGAATGATCAAGTCCAAGCACTCCAGGACGAAGGCCCAGAAGGTATGAGTATGAACCATATCTAATTTTAAAGGTAGACTGGATGAAAATTATGATGAATGGTTTGACCTTTTTGAATTGCTGGCTCAAAGTTGTGGATGGGATGAAAAAGCGCCTCCGCAAGTTACCTTATTTCCTCCGAGATAACGCGCTTGAAGTCTACCGGGACCTCAGCACAGAGGTTAAAAGAGATTACCGACAACTCACAGCGGCCCTAAAAGCTTCTCTTCACAGCCAGCTGAAAAAAGTCGCTTTAGCTCGTTATTACTACGTAGTCGCACTCTCAGCCAAGGCGAATCAGTTGCTGACTATGGCCAAGCCGTAAAACGGTTAGCCCGCTCCGCTTACCCCGGCGTCGACGCAACTGGCCGAGATTATTTAATGAAAGAAGCTTTTATTGCCGGTCTTCCTTTGAGTTTAAAACGCGCCGTTTTGCGTAAAGATCCGGAAACCTTCGATGCTGCTTTTAAACTCGCGCAAAAGGAAGAGGCACAAAGTCGTCTTTTAGGAGATAACTAGGCCTCCAGGTCGGTAAACGCTGCCTTTTCAGAGCAGTACAACAATTCAGCGGCACCTCCACAAATTGATAGGAGGGCCACCACTACAGATACTAACGCCGCTTAGATGGACTGTTTCGTACACGCCCCAACAATACTAATCAAAGGAGATATGTCCCCCCACAACCACGCTTTACCCAGAATCAGCCAAGGCGGGATTGGACTGCCGACGGCAGACCAATCTGTTCTTTCTGTCGTCGACCAGGGCACATTAGGGCCGCCTGTAGACAACGAATGGGACCAACAGACAATTCGCCCAACCGAACTCCTTTTAACCGAAACTTTAACAGAAATCGCTCTCAACAATATAGAAATAATCGGCCTCAGGTGCAAAGAGTTAATCAGATAAGTGAGGACCCTCATCCTACAACGGTGACCGATCCTGCTACAGCTAGCCTTCACAGTGAGGTTGAAACTTTACGCGATCAGGTTCGAAACCTCTGCGCTCACGTACTCCACTACGATACCGATACTGCTCAGGTTGCTTCTATATCCGCTGACATGGTAACCGCTGTTACTGTTTCAGATATTCCTCCTCCTGTGCCACTCTCAACTACGGATCCCGAGGCTCTGCAGGTCACAATCACTCCTAAAGCCAGGAAGGCCAGGAAAAAGAAATCGAGGAATCGCGCCGTCACTCCGAATTCTTTGGTAGAAACCAAACTAGAAAATCCTGGTCATATCAGGGCTGCCCATCCTGGTCATACCAAGGTTGCCACTTTGCAACCCCAGCAGGAAACTCGCCAAATTCCTCCAGTAAAAAAAAGGGCAGGTGGTATCTTTTCTTTCCACACCCTTTTGGCTCTTGTCTTTTTGCTTCTATTATATGACACAAACGCTCTTGAATTTAATTTGTGCGGATCTACACGTGATGGGTTCGCAGTGGCGGTGCCCAAATCTATTGTATGTGATCCACCCTGTGAATCTCATCCTATCTTAAGGGGGCGCTTCCATTATCGGGATTATTGATGTAAAATTTGGACCGATTGCTCAATTTTAAAGAAATCCCAACTGAAGTTACTTTGGTTGGCGGGGCATGTTTTGACACAATTTCAGTAACTGAGACCATCTGCTTGGCTAGCTACTATTATGGCTTAAAAAATCGAAATTTTATTAAAGCCCCAAACGATTAATTCGAATGCACTATGTGAAAGAGCATAAAAAGAGCTTTACAACGATGTGCATATCACTTCTGCACGTGGTTTCTATCAAAAGTTACAGGCGGTTGAATAATTGGCAAATTTACGTTGACCATTCTCATTTCGTTTAGAAAAGTAAAAACTAACAGTTCGAAAATGAATTCTAAAGGATATTTCATGATGCTTTTGTGTTGGATTTGTTTATTGTTTTATAAAATGCACTATGCAACTTATTAAAATCATAATATATGTGCAAAACAAAAGCAATTAGTGCGAAATTTTCCAATTTAACTTTCTCATAAATGCTTCGACCAAAGTTGCTCAAATTTTGCATGTACGTTTATGAAAGAGGTACGCAGGGGCACTTTTTTCATTTTTTGTTTAAACCTTAAATTCCGTGAGATATCGACTTCTAAAGTCTTTGAAAATTTATAAAATACTCAAAATTGCACAAATCAAAAAAATAAAAAAGTGCCCCTGCATTAGGTCCGTTTATAGATTTGTGCAAAATTTGAGCTACTTTTATTTAGCCGTTAATGAGTGACACCATTTTGAAAATTTAAAATTATCCCCCTTGTGTAAGTTGCAAGCCAAGCCATAAATTTTTTAAACTCAGCAAATTACTAGTACTTAACACCAACTATCGTTACTGAAAATTTGAAAGAGATTGGTTGAGAATTGAATGCAGGAGAGCCGGTCCCGGTAATGGAAGCGCCCCCTTAAACACGCAAGTTTGGGCAAAATCATTTAGCTGAACGTCTGGTGTCCGACTCTCACCTGCAGTCTGATCCGCAGGCGCTCCAATTCCTGGCAACCACCTCCCGTAGTCTGGAATTATCTCCTCCAGGCTGGGTATCTGTCCGCGACAATGTTCTATTCAATATTCTGCATCTGTGCGAATCAACCAATCTCACCTTCCATAACGCTCTTGTCGCCGACGAGACAACCATCTTTGCATCCGTTGGGCGTAATCACTACTGGAATACCGGCCTTAATGAAAAGGAAACAGCGGCGACACCAGTCCACCTTTACAAAGGCGATAATGTCTACGGCCTTGTATTGAAGAAGCTCCAGGTCATGGTCTTGACCGACTCGCCTATTGTCGGCCGATCCACCAGTGTCCTGTCAAGCTGGGCTAGCGACATCCTCATTCACACCAAATACAAGCATGCCATTGCTCTGCTCACCGACAACATGCTCCGCAACATCGAATCCATTGAAGGCGGATATGTCAGATTTTCGCCTACCGGTATGAAGGGAATGCTCGAGATGTCTCTCGAGTTTCTACAATCTTGCGAGTACATCCTCTTGTGTTTCACCGCGGACGCCCAACTGTCATCTACGACTTACACGAATCTGGCCAGAAACCTGTGCGCTATGCTCAACCAGTACTGTTTCGAATCCAATGTTATCTGGTTTGGCCCTCTGCCTCAAGAAATCTACCGTGCCAGCTCCATTAAACGGTTTGATGACACCCTACAACGTATCTGCAGCGACGCTGGCATCACCTACTGCAATCCACCCTACTATTCTCAACCACCCCTTCAGCGTAACGGTACACCAATTGGCCATCTCTGTGCACCGAACGGAGCCTGTCTGTCGGCGGGTGGCGCTCGGCGTCAAATCCAACACTGGTTCTACAAGGTTCCGCTGCTGCAGAAATGTACAACTTGGCTACATGACGTGAAGCCATGCAGCTTTCCACGTAAATGTGGACCCGCTGCAGTCGACAGAAAGAAGCTTCCATCCTTGTTGGATTTCTGTGCAACTCCGAACAGAAAGGCATTCCAGCAACGAGCATCCAACAAAGAACAGAGAGGCACTGAAGTGTAATACTTGAGAAACTTGAACAAACTTGACCAATATCATTTATTTAGTTTTTACATTTATTGGCTTGTGTTGTGGTTACTCGATCTGAGTTTAGCTTAGCCTCTCTTTGAGGAGGCGAATGTAGCAATTGGAACTATGTTTTCCTTTTCTTCTCAAAGCTTTTCCAAGCTTCTCGAAACTTTGCTGCATTTAGACGCCTCTTTCTTGTTGCTACAGACGCCGCCAGTCTGCCTATATTGTTCTGTAAGTCTCTCTATATAATTCCAAGCTCTCCTGTTTTATTGGGGTTAGTTCTCCGTTTGATTCAGTTCAAGTATTGTTCGGCAGTTTTGCCTATTAAAGGGTTTTGATATGGGACACTGTCACAGTTTTGTGATTGGTCCAAAACAACCTATGCCTTTTTAATTATTAAAATGATTAAATAATTTTGGTGCCGACCTACAGCTGAAATAAAAGCATAGTACAAACAATGGATATTAGTTTAACGGCGCCTTTTCTGGAACATCATGGCCGGCAACTCCTAGTTACTTAATAATTTTAGGGTCGTAACAAAGGGACCCTCTATCTCAAACTCAGGAGGTTGGGTCCTCACTCAAAATCCCTTCATTCTACGTAACCCCAGAAATATTGGCCATGACGGCCCTACTGGGAATATGGCCGAAAAAGCCGTGGCTTCGTTGTATAAAAGGGGAAGGGTCAATAAGACAGTTGACAGCTTCCAAGACAAACAGTTCCAAATTGATGGCACAAAGGTGAAATGAGGCCAAATTTTGAAGCACACCTTTTAAAGAGGTAAGGTAATCTTACTAAAACATTTTCATTGATAACTCACTCATTTTTGAGAGTTAGACAGTGGGATTTTTGAAATCAGGAGTGAATTGCCTTTCCAATGAGCCTAACTTGTATTATTGATAAAAATTATTAAAAGTAATTATCTTCCAATGTGTTATTCCTATTCCAATTCTATTGCCTTGAAACTGCACTTTAGAGAATTTATGGGAGCACAAATTTGGATTTGTGTAACTTCTTTCTGGAATTGGCTTTACACGAATTTTCCGAAAACACAAGTGACTAACAAGAGTGAAAGGTCCCGTCTTGGACCAACTCTAAATCTAGTAAAAGTATCCAGCCTGTTGTATCGGTTAAAAAATGATTTTAACTTTCGAAAGTTTTTGAATAGTTTTGAACAACCAATCTGTCTTGATATACATTGTCACACCATTATATAGTTGGTTTGTTATATCTTTGCCAACTTAGTTCTGCATATACAATATGGCGACGAGGGTGGGATTGCCCCACATTCAGCTCCGAACTTGAAGTCTTTTCATATCGAAGATTACCAATGGGCATGAAGAATTTTGCCTCAACATTCCAACGCATGATGCAATCAATTCTCACCGCCATACCTGGAGTTGTCGTATACCAAGACGATATAATCATATCCGGCAGAAATATGGGTGAACATAATGAACGTCTACATGAAGTTTTGAACAGACTAGATTCCCGCGATGTTTGGCTAGAACCAAGTAAGTTGATTTTGGGCCAATCAGAAATAGAGTGTTTGGTCACGTACTCTGTTCCGACGGAATAAAGCCTAGCCTCAAGAACCTTGAAGCCATCCTAAACGCAAAGGAACCCTCAGATGCATCCACTTTACGTACTTTTCTGGGGATGTGTTCCTACTGTCTAAAATTTGTATCTCAATTTTCCACTGTTAGTGAGCCTCTTCGGGAAATAGCCAAGCCGAATGTGGAATTCACCTGGTCTTCACCTCAAAAAGAAGCATTCAATAACTTGAAGTCTATGATTCAAGATTCACCAAATTGGCCATCTTTGATCCTAACCTACCGACGATTGTTAGCACAGACGTTTCAGCATACGGTCTTGGAGCAACCTATTCGCAACCTCATAATGGAGAAGAAAAGACAGTTGCATTCGCTTCATGTACCTTGAACCCTAGAGAGCGAAAGTTTTTCAGTTGGGGAACGTGATGCATTAGCCTGTGTGTGGGCTTGCGAAAGATGGCACACCTTCTATTTGGAAGACAATTTGTACTACGAACAGATCACCAGGCATTAACAACACTGTTGGAATCCGGGTGTCAAGCCTTTGAGAATTTCGCGATGGCATGCCCGACTGCTGAATTATACCTACAAAGTAGAATATCGTCCAGGGAAACAAAACCTTGTGCCAGATTTCCTATCTCGCTCTCCTGTTGAAATCTACAACAACTTTGAAGACAGCGATGTCTTGATCGCATCCGTCACGAACACTACCGCTTTTACTTTGTAAGAAATAGAAACAAGTACTACAGCTGATGGGCTTCATCCTTTATCAAATTACATCATCAATGGGTGGCCAAGAATAAATGACCTACCGCAACTCCTTAAGCCATTCTACACTTTGCGAGATAAACTATACCTTTACAAAGGATGCATTATGCGAGCTCCGAATAGGGTTATCTTACCTGAAGCTTTAGAAAACAGGCCTTAAATCTTGCCCATGCAGGTCACAAAGGCATTACCAAGACGAAACAGATCTTACGGAGTGTGTACTGGTGGGCAGGAATGGATCAGGACACAGAGCTCCTCATCAGACACTGTTGGGAATGTCAGCTTAGTGATAAAAGCGCCAAAGTTGAACAGGTTCCTACTCAACTTTTACTGTTACCCCAGTATCCATGGCAAAGACTTGGCATTGATATAATTGATATAATATATAATGCCCCTTTCACACCGCACAGGCTCATTTGCCTTATCTTCTGGTGCTAGTTGATCACTACTCAAAGAGGGCCGAAGTGGCCGCCTACGGTAAGGTTACCTCTTCTGTAGTCATAAAGTTTCTGGAGCAACTTTTTTCAAGATATGGTTTCCCGAAACAGATTTTGTCAGATAATGAACCCCAGTTCATTAGTAACGAAATAGAGACATACTTTCGACAAAAAACATCAACCATAGTCTCACGTCGGTGTACAACCCACAGTGTAATGGCACTGTCGAACGATTTAACAGAGAACTTGAGGCTAAATTGCAAACCCAAAACAATTTAGTCATGCCCTGGAAAGATAAATTAAAGATGATTTTGGCAACTCATCGTACGACACCTCATAGAACAACTGCTGTGCTAAACCGCCAGCTGAACTTTTCCTAAACCGTTCAATCCGAACGAAGCTAAACAGTCCTACGTTTCAACAAGTGGAACCGGCGTCCTGGTCTGACCTGAAACATAAAGTACAGACCTATCAACAAGAATTCACCAAGATGCGCCCAAGTCTAACTGAATCCTAACTACAGGTTGGCGATCTGGTAAAATTTCGCTTACCTCAAACAAAGAAGGGTGAATGCCGATATTCATCTCCGACAAGGATCATTGCAAAGAAAGGTAAATTCTCCTTTCTCTTGGAAACAGGAAAAACGTTGAATTGCCGAAAGTTAGTCAAGGTACCGAAAGAAACACAATCACCAAGCCATGATAATAAAAGATACTTTGAAACTGACTTTATCCCTCACCCAATTCCACTTCCTCCGAATTTCCGTGATAACGTTGAAGATATACCAGATGATGGTCACGTCACGTCCAATTATCTCCTGTTCAAGAGGATCGGGGGCGGCCAGTCAAACAAAGACGGGCACCGGCCAGATACAATCCGGTTACAATCACAGAGAAACACATTGGGACTAAAGACATTAAAGAGAAGAAGAAAATGTTGTATCGGTTAAAAAAGTATTTTAACTTTTGAAAGTTTTTGAAAAGTTTTGAACTACCAATCTGTCTTGATATACATTGTCACACCATTAGTTGGTTTGTTATATCTTTGTCAACTTAGTTCTGCATGTACAATATGGCGGCAATAATTTAGCATTTCGTTGTGTAATCTAGCGCTTTTGTGTAATCGTTAAAATTTGGGGATGTATTAAAAGCCGGCCCAAATTTTAACTTGGATCTCATTGACTATTTCCCCCCAACTCGTTTGGAGGGAAATATTTAAATTGGGGTCATATGTGCTAAGATGTCTTTAGGTTGAAATAAAGGTGACAGAAGTTATCTGGGTGATCCTGACCTATTCTGAATGAAAAAGGAAATAATCTTTCAGTGCTTTGTGTTCAAATTTAAAATATTTATTTTAAAACCATTTATTAGCTCAAGTTAATTCTTAAATTTCATATGAATACAATGAACTAATGCTCACTTAAATAATTCATGAAAGTTAAACATTGAATACTTCTAAACATTTTTTGATTCAAGGTTTTTGAAATTTAACTTTTTAAAATTTTTTGAAAATTTAAAGTTTTCAGCTAGAAACGGATTAGAACTTAGAAGTATCTGTTGTCAGTTCCATTTGAGTATATTATTACATTTGCGGTTTTAATAGGAGTTTCTGTGCAGTTTTCAATTTGGAGGGAATAGTTAAATTGGGTATTTTTTGGGGGGAATAGTTAGAGATCCTTTAATTTTTATGTTCTGGGTCGGGCCGGGCTGGCTTTCATACATCCCCTTAAAATTTTGGAAATTTACTTTTGTCAGCATGCAGGCTGTGCCCAAGAATTTTACCAGCGGGCCGGGCTGGGTCGAGCCAGATTTTGGAGCGGGCCTAGCCGGGCGGGGCCAAAAAAATCTGGCCCATGCTCATCTCTACTACACAGCAGAGATGGACGCGGGCCGCGGGATCCCGCGGGACGGGCCGGGATGGGACGACAAACTTCGTACCGCGGGATCCCGCGGGACAAAAATTTCTTATATTTACTTCAAAATTGGGGAATTTTTAAGAAAGCTAGATAACAGTTTTCAAAACATTACAGTCACACTTCAAATTATTCTATAAAATTTTATTTTACGGTAATATAAGTTTTATTTGCTGCGCTGGTTTGCGTATCTTTTCTGATTGAAAGTTTATTGTTTAATTTTGAATATACGCAGGTAATGTAAATGATTTCGAAGTTGTATAAAGTGTTGATTATGTACAAACCGTAACGGGTCTTTAACTTAAAGACGGGACAGCGCTAGAGACTTTTGAAACTTGGCTTTATCTGCATTGCCTAATTTAATCAGTTATAATTTGCAAACCAGCTAGTTCTAACAGAACTATGCAATGCACTAATCATGGAACTGATGAGAATAAACAGTATTCCGCTGGAGACCATATTGAACGAACCTCAAGCTGCGAAAATTATGAAGCACAAGTTAAATTTTAAAACATGCAAATCATGTATCATTGAAATTATACCTAAAAGTTTTAGTTTTAAACCAGAAATTTCTGGGAAATAATCTGTGGGAAATTAAGAAAACCGGATCAAGGCCGGATCCAAGCTCTTGACCTGGTGACCCAGTGACCCGATCCGAAAAGTGGCCCAAATTGACACGGTGACGCGGTTCCATCGCTTTTGTATGGCAGTAATTTTCTGATTCCGCTAAAAATTTGATTTTAGTTGGCCAATTTGGCCAATATTTTGAAATCAACAGCTGATATTGTTTGTTTGCAGATGATATAAACATTTCACATTTTTACAAACAGCAGCGTATTTGAATAATAAATTAAATACTGACTTTGCATCTTAGCAAGGAAAAATAAGTAGCGTAAAGTTTACATAACAAACTTAGTTTAAATTTTCATATTAAATTAGTATTAATTACCATTAATTTTAGCTGATGAGACAATTAAGAAATTATGCGGGATTTTGCGGGACGGGCATTATCAAATTTGCGGGACTGCGGGATCCCGCGGGACGGGACAAACAAATTGAGTGCGGGACGGGACGGGACGGGACGAAAAATTTCGTCCCGCGTCCATCTCTGCTACACAGTAATAAGTATTTCCCTCGAACACTGCTGACTTCCTGATTTGTTTGATATGAAAGTTTGAATTTGGATGGCTACATAAATAGGGGTTGGGTTTCGTGTTATTACCGAACCACAGACTTGATTGAATTTTCTCTGAGGCAGTATATTTTGCTCAGACAGGCCAAGAGCCTGTCCTGTGCTAAAGTGAGTATATATTTAGTGTTTTTCTTTAATGAACTCTTTCTTGAACTTCCCGCCTGGATTAAAAACGAATAGGAGTCTCTACTGGGAAACCGGAAAAATCCAGTCACCCAGTAGTCTAAAGTAAGTCATTCTTTCCTCTAACCCCAACCAACCACTGTATCATATCAATGGCGGAGAGAGACACATTCATTCTAAGATTAGTCTTGGCATTTGATTGGTGAATCCTTCCATCTAGAATAGGCCTTCCGAGGATATATAGGACCTTCTTCTAAGACCGCACTTTGACTTGACCAGTTTTATAAATAATGACGTTTCAGCCTTTCTCTCCATTTGTGCAACTGGAAAAAAATTTTAATTGGACTGAGTTCTTGGTTTATTCATGAGGAAGCTAGTGTCAAGTAACCCTTGCAGAATTACATTATTAATCTCAGGCCAAGGTGAGAGAGGGAGACCGAATAAAAATAGACACCCGTTTTCTTCAAGGATTTAGACTTATTTAGGATTAGACTGATGTTCCCAGAGTGTTTAATGAGAAAAAGGTAACTTTCACATTAGTGTTGAATGAAAATTCCAAGAAACCGTTTTAGAATAATGGTGTATTTGGGAATTTTGTTGTTCGGGTAGAAATTTGGGAATATTTTCATCTTTATGAGGCATCCTCTTTCACAGGTTGTCACTTATCAGCAAGATAGCTACTGCACCCAACAACTGAATACCTAGTGATCACCTGCAATGCCATGTTCATTGTGATGCCTTTCCCACAGCTGAGTGGGAAGTGCACAGAAACAGGCATAGCGGGTGAAAAAGGTCCTTCCGTGTCTGTTTTTGTTGCTCAATGCTCAGTCACTCAGACAATTTCAATTTTCAGTAACAGGGCCAGGTTAACTTAATTTTACCATTATTTCTAGATACTCCTCATCTGACTTTCCAACTTCCCTGTCTGAGTACTCGGCCTACCCTCCGACTCCTTTCTGCAGCCAATTCTTTTTTCCCTTTTGCCCTTCCGAGTAGGATAATAGATTTCCGCCATGCTAGTCGTTGTTGATCTGCGGGAGGACCTCTGTACAGTAGAGCGGTGATGCCCTACTGTCATATTTTATTATTATTTAAAAAAAGATTCTTCATCTAAAATTAGTCCGAACTTATGTATCTTGTTTTTGTCAAAATGGCCCCGATAGCTCATAATTTGGATTTGAAATAATGTAATTGTATGCCTTTTTGCAAAGATAGATCAGCAATGTGTCTAGTTTGGTTTCGAAATTCTCTCAAAAGTCTATTCAAAATTTGATTGGCTGGAGGCCTGTCACGTGATTTAGTAATCACTATGGCGGCCTCCAGCATCTTTCTATTCAGTCTTTGTTCTTCTTTCGCCGTGACTAGTGGCTTTTCGCTCTGTATTCTTTTACCCGAAATTTTATGACATGGTGTTTTTCTGGTTTCGCTTGGAGTCCCCTCGTGTCTTTGAACGTCGGAGCAGACTAGTAAAAGACCTCCTAATCTGGCGATTGGTTGGGTGGGGGACGCCCAACTCAACTATTTTACGTGCGCCTCCATTTCATATTTATATTTGTCCAATTTTCTATGCTCTATACATATTCCTTGCCAATTCCTGGAAATAATCTGTAAGTGCCAGTCGTCTCCTACTATTTCTGTAAGTTCCCCCCCTCCAATTTTATATTAAATATTGTAATACGGCCACTTGGCCTTGTGTAATTTAGCTAAGTTTAGTTGCTTCAGTTAGGTAAGTAGGGACTTTAGGGTCGAGCTTCGGGGTCATTTAGTGGGGTTGAGTCTAAGTTTCACAAATTATTTGGTGCATTTTAATTGGCGAGGCTTGTCGAGGTTGGCCTGGAACTATCTCCCAGTCCAGGTTGCGTATCCAGCCTTCAGCGCACAGCACCCCAGTAAAGTGGTTTGGACGCCCATCTATCTATTCCTTGGGGCCAAAACTTTGCAATAGGCTGCCAGTTTCGGCCTCTACCTCGCTAATTTTTGTAAATTTTACGTACGTTTTTGTATATTCTGTGGAGAAAATATTTTCCGGAGTCGGGGAAAACATTTTCGATTTTTCTGGAACTAGAAAAATTCAGGCTCACTAGGTATTTTTCCGGGCTAGAAAAAATCCTGTACGTATTTCTCGAGGGTTATTTTGTATTTGTCTCGCCATATTGTGCAAATTTCGTCTAATTTGGGGGTAAAATTTCCAATTTTTCTCGGGGGTCCTAATTCACTTTTGTCTTAATTTCTGGCCATAATTTGGGGTTTTTCTTGCATTTTGTGGGTATTTGTCGTATCATTGTCGTAATTTTGTCGAAAATTTTGGCCTGTCTACTACGTGTCCCTGTCACTTTTGGAGGATACGTACGTACTTTTGGCGTAAACTAGGACATACTGTCGCTTATTTTTACGTATTTTCTGTCGTATTTCTGGCCATTTTCTGTGCGTATTTCCCAATCTCCTTGTTGATACGCACCTTTTGTGGCCAATATTAGCCAGGTTATTGTGGGTTTGTGTGTATTTTGTCAACCAGTTTTTAACCAAAACCAGTCTTTTTTCCTAGAACCTTTTTCATTTAATTTCGGGTTTTTAGGAAATTTTTCTCATACTAGATCTCACGTACGTACTAATTTTAACTGTTTAACTAATTTTAACTCTATGTGGTAGGCCCTGCCTTAGATCGGGCAGCTGCTGGTTTTGACCCGACGGCTTATCTCGAGTCGATCCGACAGTTTGGTCCCGTTCACTGGCAGGTCCTAACCGAGCTGACACCTGGCCTACCTTGGTGGGCACAGGTTATGTTCTGGAAACACGCACAAGGTAGCGTCCAGATGCATCCATTGCACGTAATCGTGTCAGTTAATGCGCTGGTACCCGGTGATGAGTACTTCAGCCGGATATCTATGCCTGTTGACCTAGATCCTCCGGTGCGGGAATCAGCCCGGCGCCTACAGTCGGATATGATGGTTTTCCGACGAGACCCTGGCCCACATCTATTGGCTCGGGGCCTGTTATGGATGGTACCCCGGTATGGCGGGTTAAGTTTTCCGGTGTCGGCCAGCCACATAGTCGGAAATAGACTTACGGCGGCCATCCGGTCTTTCCCTGCTATACCCGTTAGCCCGCAGCAGGGTAGTTGGGCACCTGTATACCGCCCATTGACGGTCCGGCCTGCTTCTCCTGCGACCGGCCCTTTCCCGGTTTTTCCGGGGGCACCTCGTTTTGGGTCTCTACAAGGTGGAGACCTGCGACGGACTACTTCCTCGTCCTCGTCACGGGACACGTCTCTTTCTCGCGCGACTCCACAGCCGGAGGTTGCCTTGGAACCAATGGACACATTGGCTCAGGCACCCTCGGGACCGGTTGTAGGGGCTGGCGCTTGCTCTGGCCCGTTTCAGGCTGGAGCTGCGGCATATACGGCTCAGCAACGTCCACCTCAACCGGGTACAGGTTTTGGTACGTTGCCTCCACGGCCTACGGGGCAGTCACAGCCACGCCCATATCAGTCGTCTGCTTCTGCCCTGTGGCAGAATGCGCGGCTTACAGCCCAGTACCGTCAGGCTGGACCATCCACGCAGCGAACGGAGCCTAGTTCGCTCGATGCACCATCTGCTGGGCCAGCACAGGGTGCAGTCCCAGGTGATAAGAGGCGGCATAGCCTCTCCACTGACCGTACGGGCTATCCACCAAAGGAGGAGCCGAAGCCCTTGACTGGGGCGCGTACATCTCGGTCTCGCACTCGGTCCAAGAAGAAGCGAAAAGCGGCAGCTATGGCAGCCGTCCCTACAGTCCCGGTAAATGGGGACCAGGTGCGCGCCTTGGAAGAAGCCCGGACTGCGGCTAACTTCCCTTCATTCCGCGAGCTACTCTATGAACAATATATCCTAGCAAAGGAAAACCAGACCGGGATTTTCGCCTTGCAGGGTAGCATGGACGCGCAATACCCGCGCTTTACTCTATCCGTGCCCTTGCCGGATGAGGTAGCAGGCGTCCCGGTACAAAGGGAACCCTGCGTCTACTACAAGAACTTCTGGAATGAATGGATCTGTAGCGAAATTCCGGCTATTCCGGGTAGGAATACCCCCCACCCAGCCTTGACTGCCACCCGTAAGGTTATTGCGGATTGGTTCACCCCACTGAGTGAACGAGCAGTCACGGTTACTTTAATGGACATTCCACAGATCCGTGCTTTGCTCCAGCAGAAATTCCCACAGTGGGCTCCATATGTCCGGATTGAGGACAATGAGCCTTCACCGGACGGTGATAAACCGCTTGCGCGTGGGCCAAGAACTTGTTCGGCTACATGGCATTTCATTGCCATTAATAAGCCGCCCACGGAGGACTCGGAACCTTATTTGTTTATTACCGAGTATGCCTCCACTCGTGAGTTGGCCCATGCTCAAGTGATGGGACGCATCCTTCCGGAGCTCACACCCTATGACCACCTTTTCTCCCGTCCTGGCTATAGGGCGTATAAGGACGTTTATTACGCCGCTGCTGACACAATCAACAGAGGTGAGGCGGTCCGATGTGCGTATGCTAACTGGTACCAGCCTGGATACGACGGGATAGTCGACGTCTCCGAAACGGACTTTGTCTTCCCCTATAAGGGAGAAGGCTTTGAGGTCTCTTTTATGCATCCCGTACCGGGTGGACTCACCCTACGGCAGCATGGGACCCTGCGGTTCCCGGACCCGGAGCATGGGTACCAATTCCGCAAGTCGCACTATTATAAGAGATCTGACGTTAAGCGGTATATTAACCATCACGGCAACACTCCTGGTCGCGTCTTAAAGGTGAAAGTCACCAGACGCTTGCGTGATCCCCCGGACTCGCCATGGCATAATGGCTGGAAGGCTGGTCACAATGTCCGGACCTTGTACCGCGTGCTCTGGGACTATTTCTATCAGTCACCCGCACTGCGCGCGTTTCTACTGGATAACATCCTATGCCTGTTTGCGGAGGCAACTGGCGAGGAGTTCTGGGGCTTTAAACCCGCTATGCCCTCGTTCCAAGGGCTGCCTCCCGCATCGCTGGCGCAGGTTCCGCCCCAGCAGTACCCTGACTTGTATTGCAAAAGATCTTTCAGGGTCATAGTATCGCGGGTAGCCTGTGGACGGAGTTGCTCCTATGGTTTACCCAGGGCGGTCCGCAAGATTTCTTCGCGGACTGGAAGACTAAGACTCGCCTAAGTCCACAGGAGCATGCGGACTTTCTGGAGGTGATCCGGATGCGCATGGAGAATGCCGTCCATCACTACCAGACGGACGGGTTATGTCCGCCTTTCTTGGGCATTGTAGATCCGCCGAAGCGCATGAGAGCAGCGGGATTGCGCCTCCCGGTCAATAGAACAGGCGTATACATTGAAGGCCTGGAACCTCCCGGCCAGAAGAACAACACGTACTGCCCTTGCGCTGGGCCTTTACTGTACGACCCGGCGCATCCAGAGAAGGCCCACCAGCGGCTGTCTCTGGATAAGCACAGCCCCGTCTTCAACGAGTACTAGGCATGGCGAAGCCTAGTACTCTCCCCTCCTGCCCGGTGATGGGTAGGATAAAGGTCCAGAACTGGTTGGTACCTACCAGTCCCCAACAACTCTATCCTTCCTTCCTGATCCCATGATCCATGACTACTCTACTATGACTCCACTTATGATCCTATTTACGATTCTCAACTACGATCCTCTATATCGACTCTACCTCAACCTGGACTTTACCTTGCTCAACTATGCCATTCCTTGTTGTGACTGCCATTCTCTAACTGTGATTTACCCCCCGATTCGTGACTTTAATCCCGTCCCAGAAGAAAGAAGACACCGAAGAACAAGATTGGATACGATAGAGACGTTAGGTGTCATATGTAATATGTATGAAACTAGTTTTTTGTGTTTTTAGTCATTTTTTTAGTCATAATATTTTGCTTTAACCATTCCTACCAAAGTTTTATTTCTTATCTCAAAACGATCTAATTTTATTTACTTACCTTTTAAAACAATCTCTCTAACTACTAAAATTTTACCTTTCTACGCATTCTTATCTAAACTCTTGATTCCTTATTTTATTTCTAACATTTCAAATAGATTTAATTCTTATCTAATCTTTTAAAATGGAGTAAATTCTATCTAACCAAGTCCTCCTAAAAAGTCTAGCCATAATAAAAACGGGTGATTTCTCGTGTTTTATGTATATATGTACCTTGTATTCTGTTCTTGTATTGCCTTGTGTATTTGCGAAAAATTTCCTAAAAAGTACCAAAAAGTAACCTAAAAAGCTAACCTAAATTTTTCTAGTTGTTCAAATTTCTTGCTACTCGTTCAGTGAGGCGTCCGGGGATGGACAAAAAGGTCCCTACTTAATTCCCTTTAGTACGGTCACCACACCTTAATTTAAAATTCTACTTTTGCGGGCGCAAATGGTAGTTGTCCCAACAAACCCTGCCCTAAAAATTACGCTTACCAAACTGGAGGGGTTGGCGACATATGCCTCCCTGCCATCTGATAGTCGCGTTGCCATGGGCACTGTAACGGCATCGTAGTCTCTTCGTGAGTCTGCGCCCACCATCGAGGTGATTCGATGTCGTGAGGCGAGCGCTCCCCTGTCTCAGGGTGATCTCGCTATGCCGCGCAATGGCACCCTATCCGGTCCTTGCAATTTATACAATTTTTCGCTCTAATTCCAGCTGACTGCATAGCTGACGGTCCTCTGGCGCTCCACCCATGGTTGACCTTAGTCCAAGCGCCTTGTAGTTGGATCCGGGGATGGTTCCATGCCTGTGTGGCCTCACAAAATTTTCTTTTCTACTGACGTTTCTACTACTTGTTTCGACTACTTATTTCTCATTGGTATCTTTCTATTTTCTTACTTGTTTTTTTCTGCATACGTATGGCCGTACCCTTATTTCTAGTTTGTTAAACATCTCTTTCCGGTTTCAAAATTCTGGGTTTTCTGCCAGTTCCCTCGCAGGAGCTCGGGCGGTAAGCCCTGGGGACATGTACAGTAGGGCGGTGATGCCCTACTGTCATATTTTATTATTATTTAAAAAAGATTCTTCATCTAAAATTAGTCCGAACTTATGTATCTTGTTTTTGTCAATATGGCCCCGATAGCTCATAATTTGGATTTGAAATAATGTAATTGTATGCCTTTTTGCAAAGATAGATCAGCAATGTGTCTAGTTTGGTTTCGAAATTCTCTCAAAAGTCTATTCAAAATTTGATTGGCTGGAGGCCTGTCACGTGATTTAGTAATCACTATGGCGGCTTCCAGCATCTTTCTATTCAGTCTTTGTTCTTCTTTCGCCGTGACTAGTGGCTTTCGCTCTGTATTCTTTTACCCGAAATTTTATGACATCGTGTCTTTCTGGTTTCGCTTGGAGTCCCCTCGTGTCTTTGAACGTCGGAGCAGACTAGTAAAAGACCTCCTAATCTGGCGATAGGTTGGGTGGGGGACGCCCAACTCAACTATTTTACGTGCGCCTGCATTTCATATTTATATTTGTCCAATTTTCTATGCTCTATACATATTCCTTGCCAATTCCTGGAAATATTCTGTAAGTGCCAGTCGTCTCCTACTATTTCTGTAAGTTCCCCCCCTCCAATTTTATATTAAATATTGTAATACGGCCACTTGGCCTTGTGTAATTTAGCTAAGTTTAGTTGCTTCAGTTAGGTAAGTAGGGACTTTAGGGTCGAGCTTCGGGGTCATTTAGTGGGGTTGAGTCTAAGTTTCACAAATTATTTGGTGCATTTTAATTGGCGAGGCTTGTCGAGGTTGGCCTGGAACTATCTCCCAGTCCAGGTTGCGTATCCAGCTTTCAGCGCACAGCACCCCAGTAAAGTGGTTTGGTCGCCCATCTATCTATTCCTTGGGGCCAAAACTTTACACCTCTGTTGGCAGGCACAACAAAGGTTGCCCTGGGGGCGACTGAAATAACCGTACGTCAGAACTGCTTGGGGGTCACGTTTTCTATCCTTAACCTTCGCCCCTCCGTCTCTTGTCCTTTTTGAACGGACCGCAGAGGGCAGCATTCCATAGGCCTCAATGAGTGCCTGAACAATGCTGAGCACCTCGATAAAAAAACCAGACAAACGGACAAACGGAAACGGACAAACGGAAACGGACAAACGGACAAACGGAAACGGACAAACGGACAAACGGAAGCGGACAAACGGACAAACAGAAACGGTCAAACTTACAAACGAAAACGGACAAACGGACAAACGGAAAGCTAGGTCAGAACTGATCTGTGAGTTCAGCAAAACGGACAAACGGACAAACGGAAATTCGGACAAACAGACAATTGGACAAAAGGAAAATAGGTATGAACCGGGGTTTAGCCGGACCTAACTTAAACTGATTTGGTTGGAAACTTCTGGGTGTAACCTGTAAAAGCCAATCATTTTAAAGATTTTTCGTTTTTGTTTTTCCATTCCGTTTATTTTTAAATAATTTTTACTTTCAAGGTTAACTCGTTTTGACTGAGGATGACTTCACCACATTTCTCGCTACACTGCAGGCCTTTTTAAAAATGCCAAATTGGAAAGACTCGGCACTCTTCTTTGGCTGTTTCTGCTCCAAATATAATTAGGCATATTTGCCTTTTTTCTTCTTTGTTCATATGCAAGCTGCTAACGTCAGAAAAATTTTCCACTTTATTCATAATTTTCCAGCCAGCTTGCACAGAAAGTATCGGCGCCTTGAGTCTTAGCTTTCTTTGAGTCTAATGCTTTTATCAAGTACAGTTGTAAAACATGCTCTTGAACACTAGTTAACTACTGAACCCTGATCAGGCAGAATGCAAATGGTCCGCCGTATTCAGAGGATTTTTCCTTTCAAGCAAAAGTCAGTCATGTGGAATTTTTGTTTTAAATGTATTTGAAGGTTGGAAGTGAGTTTGTTCCCTGTTTCCAGAGCTGGCTGAAAGACAGCTAAAAATAAATGACACGCCCTGAACCGCAGTTTTTTCAACTTCTTTATTTTAGCTTTTCTACTTTTTGAACCTTGTAGCGGATTTCGTGGGTAACTGTAAGGTAAGTGAAACTTAACGCAGTGATTGGAACTTGACATAGCATTGACATAGATCATAGAAGATAGATCATTGAAGCAACGACCTATTTTCAACTTTTCTATTTTAATGGTGAAGCTGTCAGAAGATGGTTAAGGTGGTGATTCCATTTGGAGTCACCAAATTTCACAACCATTGTAACTCAGTTATTATTTGGCGTTAAGCAGTCGTTAAGTCGTTAAGCAGTTTGTTTACAAATCGACCAGCCCAGACGCGTCCACTTGTCAGCGACGCGTCCAATGTTGGCGCAAGCATCAGCATCATTGCTCCCGAGAAGAGGAGGTACACTCTATGCCCAAATGAAGGAGTGGTCCTATTTTGCAGACTAGACCTCAAGAAACTTGTCTCGGTAAGAACATCTTGATACTATGATCTTGATCAAAATACCATCATGTACTTGGTATCCGGGGGGGGGGGCGGCCCCTGGTTTACATCTTCCTCGCATTAAAAATGTGTGTTTAATCCTGTAAATTTTGAGAAAAAACTAAAGTCTGCCAGCTAAAGGATCAGATCACAAGCAGTTGCACTTTTAGCTCACCCAACTCACCCAAGCTGAAAAAGTGAAACTTTTTGCACAAGGCCCACAGCTTGCCAACTAGAGGATCAGATCACCAGAAGTTGCACTTTTTGCTAGCCCAACTCACCCAAGCTGAAAAAATGAAACTTAAAACATCAATAACAAAACCTAACTGTGATGGCACGAAACGATCAGGACTGGACAGAAACTGTAACTGTAGATTGGAAATTGGGCCAGAAACAGGATTAAATTTTAGCGGCTTAACTCGTTTAACTAGTTGGATTAAATTTTAATCTGTTTAATCCGAGGTGCTGTTTCTTTAATGCGGATTAATTTTAATCTAATCCGTTTAATAAAGAAATAGGGCCTTAGACAAAAGAACAAGAATATGAGATCAGCAAATATACTTACCCATAAACCAGGAATTCCGGTTGAAACCTGAAAGGAAAATATTATTTGGTGCAAATCTCCAAGTTTGACATGCCATCACGAAAACTTTGTCATCGTCATCATAAACATGCTGATGTTACCAGACAAAAAGGCTCCTTTATAATGCAATTTTTCATGCTCTAAGTATTTCAGTCTGTCAAAATACAGAAGAAAAGTTGAAAATAGACATGTCGCCTGTTTATCTTTCAGTTTCTATTCCAAACTATGTTCTAATCAGTCAATCAATCAACCAATGCTTGTTTAGCTAGACAACATCTTTTGAATAAGTCCCGTATACTTTCACTCCCTTTTAGCTGGCAGTGGCACCTGGAGAACATCTTTTCTGCTTTTTTTCTTCGGAGCTTTAATTATGTTCCAGAGCTCTGCGTCTGCGTGCCGTACCTGCATTAGCTCATGGTGAAATTTTATATCCTGAATAACTGGATACATAGGAAAGATGAACCCTAGTGAAGTGAGACTCATTGCAGGGAAGGGAGAAATAGTTCAGTTCACTGTTCTCATCCTACGTAACGATTCTCTCCTCCCTACTTTGAGACAGCATTAAGCAAAGTGTTGGCACTATAGCATTCATTGAATGAAGTGTAACATCTCACATTATCCGTTTCTGCATTGTTATAGCTGTAGGAAAGGAACTTAAAGTCTCTATTCACTCACCACTTAGTTTTTCCGACTACCAGCACCTTTGAGTACACACACCGTTTGAGCTTAAACTCATTAACGTAACGAGAAACGTTTCCCACCAAATCTTGCATTATTGCACTGGGCAAAACTTTGTTCATCTGCTGGAAAAAGCTTTTCATGTTCAGACTCTAAGCCGTATAAAATTATAAAATTTTAATCTGAGAAATGGAAACCTCAACTACCAGCAAAAACCTTAAGTAATTTTTCCCTTTTCCCAGAATCTTATTTAGTCTGGCTATTTGTCTCCACCAGATCATAGTAAGTGAGCTCTACTTCGTCATTAGTCACCCACGTTTCGGGTGTTAATCTTAATGGTTTCATTCTCTCTCTCTCTTTCTCTCAGGATATTTTTCAGCTAAAGATATAGCTTTCTTAAAATAGTGTAGGCTGATAGAGTGCTCGAGGGCTTGTGTACCTGTCTGTCATTAAGGGTGCTGAGGCGACCATCTGTACTCAAGCTAACCGACCACCTCTTACCTACTTTTGATTACAAAATGATAAAAAGATAAGGATAAGAAGCTTTTTTTGAGCTATACTCAAAGTACAAACTACAAAAAGTGCCAACAGCCAAGAGTGTACATAATTGCACTATATGTTGTATAGTATAGCTAATTAGAGGGCTTGGCATTCAGGTAACGGTACTCCGACCACAATACGCGAATAACCCGCTCCGGCCTACGCCACGGCCCCCCCTCCCCGAACGGTGGGGGGTATGCAAAAGGGGTCCCCGTTTGGTGGGGGGTAGCGCAGGGGTGCCCGTTTGATGGGGCAAGCAAGGGGTCCCTTGCCGTGGGGTAGGCAGAAGGGGTCCCCGTTTGAGGGGGGTCGCCAAGCCGGCCGAAATTGGCGGAATCTGATTGGCTGTTTGCGACCCTCCCCAAACGGAAGGACCTCTTTGCCTCCCCCCCACCAAACGGGGACCCCTTTGCATACCCCCCCCACCAAACGGGGACCCTTTTTACAAATAGAACAAAAAACTACCGTACCCCTTCTGCCATACCCCCCCCCACGAAACTGGGAGGGGGTCTCTGCAATCTGATTGGCTGTTGGCTACCCCCTCCACCAACCAGTGACCTATTTCATGCTACTCCCCCCACCAAAACGGAGGGGGTATGCTTTGTCGAAGGGAGCTACCCCCCCCCCCCCCACCAAAACGGGGGAACATTCGCATATTGTCGTACGGAGCACCGTTACGCAAATGCCAAGAAGAGGAGCCCTCTAGTGGCTTACTCTATTTCTTACATATAGTGCAATTGGCGTGCACTCTTGCTAACTTACGTAACCGATCTTAGAATATACTTAGATCGACGATCTGCATGAATTCGCTGCAATGTAAAGAATCTTTTTTAACTGTTAAAAGATGTTACGCCCGTCAACGCACGCCTTTTTGCACTCACAACTTCTCAGATTACCTCCAAGAATGATGCGTATTAGCCATACTAATGAAAGATGCCGCCTTTAGAAACGCCTTATTTTAAAAGCTTCCCTTATTAGCGCCCACTGAACCTAAAAAGCACTAAATCAAATCCTTTCCTTCGATCAGTAATTCTTCGTGCTTTATTATACTTAATCAGAAACATTATTACTAGTCCATTTTTTATTTAAAGGGAGATACAGCTTGCCAGAGAATTTTTATTGCATCTGACTCTGTAGTATATCATAGAGGTGAGATGTGATGCATGGTTACACTACCTGGAACTTCACATCCTCATGGTCACGGCTGCATTCACCAAGATTGTTAGTAGGAGAAGTCTATGGGAAGTTGAATCTGGAGGTTGGTTTTGTCAAAAGAGCTTATAATAGGATGAGTAATTTATTTCGGTCATATTGCAGGCGTTCACATTAGGAAGCTTTCAGTGTCACTTTTTTATTATTAACTCTTGGTTTTGATTTCTACCAACGGTTACTACTAGACTTTATTTTACAAGCTTACTGCTGGTTTTATGCCAAAATTCATAAAAAGAAAAATCCAATGTTAGTTCTTTACACTTGTGTGTTAGAATCTGAAGCGCGTTATACTGACTATAACGAGTAGGTTTAGTTTTAGGAAGCGATGGTCGATTTCAGGATTCCGACTCCATTGCTCGCTTGCCTTCCCATATACAGTCTCCCTTTGAATCGATAACCAATCAATATGATTGTGGATATACCTATCTGGGAGTGCCATACGTTTGTGATCCGACCCTCCAGTTGACCAGATCCGAAGCAGAGACAATTGACAGAAAGATTCAGGATAGTGGACTTTAAACTTGAGCAATACAGAGGCTTGTTGAAGACAGTGACTGATCTAATGAAAAGGTAGCATCCTTTGCACTGAAACGATAATGAGAGGAAGCGTATTTGCCCCGGTTCAAAGATCAACCGCAATTTAAATTCGAAGAGTAATTGTGCTAAGTTGGCTAATTTGCCATATTAATTTAAATTAGTCTAATCTAATTATCAATTTTACGAGTTTGCTTGACAGCAGGTCATATTTACAATTAGAAATAAAATCAAATCTGCAAGACTGTTTGCATTAAAATCAAAAACCAATACCGAAAACGTCGTAGTCTCAAAGAAAATGTTTACAATTCATTGTTTTCGAACAAACTAATTCTGTTACTAATTCAGTAAACTGAACCTCCGTTAGCGCAGTGGTTTCGTACTGCTGCGCTATAAAGTGGAGGATCATGTCAAGTCTAGAGCTTGGAAAAATAAGTTCTAGCATCCAATTTCTGCTATCCCCCCTGCTGGCAATTCACCGAGATTCCAAGGGGCGGCCGCTTTCGGGTGGAGCTGCCGCGGTGGGGCTGTCGCGCGCGGCACAGGGCACATCGCCGGCCTTGTCAAACGCCTCGGTTAATTGCGAAGGCAGTCGGTGTCAGTTCCTCCCCAGTCAAAAATCAAATTCGTGCAGTACTGACACCACTCCTAACCGGCGTGGTTTAACCGGAGTGAGGCGAACTAAAAAAAAAATTCAGTAAACGAACGATCAGAGTTTTGTATCGACAACATTTCATTTTAGGTCTGAAGATGTGGATCTTCCGGAAAACTATTTCCATCGTGGCAACTTCATCGGCCACGTCTACGCAGACATTGTTCGCCAGAAATGGTCCAGTCAGACCTGCCCAGTTGACATTCTGCTTTTAGCCGTGACTTGGCACACTCTCAATCCCTACGTTCGCGATCGAATCTACGTCTATGCCTCTTTCGGGCCGCGAATTCAGCTACAGGCCGCCTTTATCCCAGCTCGGGCCATGGTGGATCTCCAGCGACCCGAGCGACCGCTGAGCATTCGAATCTATGACTTTCTCAATGTCATTGATAAAGTTTTCTAGCTCAGTTCCCGACGCCGCTCTGGCGGAGGCGATTGAAGCCCTCTACAATCCGGATCACGAAGACGGTCAGCCCCTACTGGACAGTAAGCCTTGGCCGGTCTGGGCCCTAATTGTCTTCGGTGGCTGTATTGTGGTCAGTCTTTTGGCGGTCATGGTATCGTCCCTGGTCAACCAGTCGCCTAGGCAAAG
Organism: Trissonchulus latispiculum; assembly: GCA_030248195.1. NCBI lineage: Eukaryota > Metazoa > Nematoda > Enoplea > Enoplida > Ironidae > Trissonchulus > Trissonchulus latispiculum. Next base: position 31,080 of record JASAND010005357.1, read on the forward strand.
ATTCTTCATCAGAAATGCAACGAGATGTGTCAATCAGACTGGCCAATAAACGCTGGCGCGCCGGTTTTGCCGGAGGCGTTTTCGGTCGAGAGATGGGGGCGCTGCGGCGCTAAAAGAGCATCGGAAATGCCATGATGTTCAATAGATTCAATAAGGCTGCTAAGCTGTGAGGCCCGTTCCTATGTTTAGTAATTGTTTGTGTGTGCAGTAAATTTTCAGGTGTACTCCTGTTGTATTGTCTATCCAAATAATGCTTGCAAAGCACCTGCCGATAGCTTATCGAGTTTTACCAAGAGTTTTACTAATGACGGTTTTTACTGTCGGTAACTTCGTTACGTTGTCGTAACGGACAAATTGTGGTAGCCAAAGTGAAGGGACACTGTACATTCTGTATTATTATTATTTGTTCATTCATATCCAACAGTTCAGAGAGGTACTTAGATTTGCCTGATGGAATCGTACAAATAGGTTGGCCGATTAATCCAACTATTCCTTCCTTCCAGAAGCAGACGTCTGAAAGTAAAAAAGTTCATTCAGCGACCGTCACATAACTTTGACAAAGTCAAAATATCCTGTGAACCAAACTATAATATTGGTGTTAGTGAAGCGGGTCGTTGTGAGTTGTGAGTGTCAAAGTGAAAGATTTGGTTTCCATGTGACGCGCGTTTAAGATAAGCCCTTACGTTGAGCTGATATGAAATGCTAACAATGCTGTTGGTGCAAGCGTTGATTTGGCTGGGTGGGTAAAAGAAAGGGTTCATAATCTCACAAACTTAGTCAGCTTTGGTTTATCAAACAAATATTTACAACAGTCGTTTCATTCAATAACATTACAGTTTGGTCATTTGAAACTGGTTGCAAAATAATTTGTCCAGTGCTGAGGTTTTCTTTCAGTCCTTAGAAACTTATAAAACCCTGAAACAATAATTAACCCTGGA
>JASAND010005358.1:0-28842 GCA_030248195.1 Trissonchulus latispiculum
TTCACTCATATCATAGGGGTCGCGAGCTACCGCATTTCCTATAGTATACAATTTCAATGAATAATTTAATCGAATGCACGTTGACTTTTAAAGGAGCTTTACTGCCAAATAAAATTTAATTTCTTAATTAGTTAAGCTGAATTTTCAATTAATCTAAATAAGTAGATAGAAACCGATTCCACAAAATTTTTGAGAGCACCAATTCTGCTCTTAAAGCTTTCGGCAAAATAAGTCAAAAACTTGTTTAGTTTTATCTGGCTTGTCTGATAGTTTCTAGTCAGGTAGTGCGCGTCAGCGCACCACGCAGAATAGGAAAATTCAGGGAAGTGCTAATTTTTGCGAATAGGTTTTAATATCTCGGGGAGGAGTGGACCGATCGGGCTCAAACTCGCTATGTGAAGAACATGTGGGCAGGGGTCCATGCTGTGAAAATTTCAGCCGAATCGGTCGAGCCAATCTCGAGATATAGAAAAAATAGCCCTTTCCCAGCTCATTTTTCTCTCCTCATTTCCCCCCCCCCCCCCCCCCACCCTAGGGGCTCAGGAGGGGCTTCGACCCCTAGGAGCTTTTGGTCCTTTTTTGTATAGAATCCCCCCCATTTAAGGGGGAAACCAGTTTTGGAGGCTCCTAGGACACCCCCATAGGTCTGTGTACATAGGGGGGACCCCCCATTTTGGACCCCCGGAAAAAAACTAAGTCCGAAAACTCTTTGGTCGATCGCACAGAGAGCAAGGCTCAAAGCCAGGTACTCATATGAGCTGTATAGCATTACGCCCTAGGGGAACTCCGGTAGGAAGCGAGATGGTGCTGCTCGGTGGTCTGTGGCGCCCTGGCCAGGGGTCACTAGTTGACGTGTAGAGGGGGGGGTCTGGGCCTGCAGGTAGGCAGCCCTATACATAAGAGCTGCTGGGCTGAGGTTTCGTATTCGAATAGGAACCCCTATATGGTGAATCTAAATGGCCCATTAGTTTTTGCTCATCACCTATCCGTGGGGCTGGGCGGCACCCTGATGGAGGTGGGCCCCCACCGTGTCGCGGGTCCAACTTTAACCTTTTTCCCATAGAAGGATCCGCTGCAGGTACAGCTTTCACGGGGCGGGGGGGGGCGCGGAGACTACACCATGTAATAGTAGGTTTCGCGGACCCGTGGGCGTGCGGGGGGACCGTGACATGCCCAAAATGGCCAAAAATCGATTTCAAGGGCCTTGGATCGGGCCTTGGTGAGGCGAACATTTTTGTCATTGGAGGACCCCTCCAAAGTGGCCCCAGCGGCCTGTAGCGCCTGACCAGGGTCGGACCGCAATCCGATTTTTCCAAAAGTGGCCCAAGTTTGGTATCAAATAAACTGGGGATTTTTTGTGGCCTGGGGGGGGGGACTGGTCAAAAATCGATCGATTTTTAAAAAATTTCCAACTTTGGTATCAAATTGGTATCAAATGAAAGCTCCTTAGTGAGGCGAACATTTTCTCGGTTGGGTGAAAGCCCTTGGTGGAGGACTTTTTCTCCCTCCAAAGTGTTCCCAGCGGCCTGTGGCGCCGCCGGTCAAAAAATCGATTTTTTTAAAAAATTTCCAACTTTGGTATCAAATGAAGCCCTTGGTAGAGGCGAAATTTTTTTTGGGAGGACCCTCCAGGGCCCCGGCGGGACGCTAGGGTTCCCGGACCGGTCCAAAATCGAGTTTTTTTAAAAATTTCCAACTTTGGTATAAGATGAAAGCCCTTGGTGAGGGTAACATTTTTCTCATTGGAGGACCCCTCCAAAGTGTTCCCAGCGGCCTGTGGCGCCTGGCCAGGGTCCGGACCGGTCAAAAATCGATTTTTTAAAAAAATTTCCAACTTTGGTATCAAATGAAAACCCCTGGTGGGAACTGAACATTTTTTGTCGTTGAGGGACCCCACCAAAGTCGACCCAGTGGCGCCGCAACCCGTCGCATCGGCAACCTCTCAGGAAATTGCGTTAAACACACAGTTGCGTTCTCAAATTCGAATGAAAGAGTCTGCAATTCAGATTTATATGCCCCCACGCGGCGCCGCTACCCCCCCCCCCCCAAATATCGGCAGCCATTCAGACAATTGCGTTAAATACACACTTTTGCGGGCTCAAATCTGCGTAAGCAGTGCTAATAAGCAAGTCTGCTATTTATGTAATTTCTATCCTATGTATCCCACGCGGCGCCGCTACTCCCCGTAATATGCTCGGCAAATTCGCGATTTAAACAAACATTTGCGTTTTCTCTGATCGAATGAAAGAGCCTGCAATTCAGATTTCTATGCCCCCACGCGGCGCCGCTACTACTAATGTCGGGCTCACAGGCCGGGGGGGGCGTTCAAGGGTCTAGATCCCCCCTTTTGGGATGACCTAAATTGCAATGCCCTTTTATGGCAGCTATTTTAATTTGTCGCTTGTTGTTTTCCTTTTTTGCAAAAATAAACGTCCAGACGTTTGAAAGCAAAAAATTCTTCAACACGCACATAGACCCCCCCTTTGGTTTACCTTGGCCCCCCTTTTAAATCCTAGTGCGGCTGACCATTCAGACAATTGCGTTAAATACACACTTTTGAGCGGATGTATTTTGTCGATGTGGGGGGGGGGGCTTGTCCCACGCGGCGCCGCGTGGGATACATAGGATAGAAATTTACATAAATAGCAGACTTGTTTATTAGCACTGCTTATGCAGATTTGAGCCCGCAAAAGTGTGTATTTAACGCAATTGTCTGAATGGCTGCCGATATTTGGGGGGGGGGGGGGTAGCGGCGCCGCGTGGGGGCATATAAATCTGAATTGCAGGCTCTTTCATTCGAATTTGAGAACGCAACTGTGTGTTTAACGCAATTTCCTGAGAGGTTGCCGATGTTGATTGGGTTGCGGCGCCACTGGGTCGACTTTGGTGGGGTCCCTCAACGACAAAAAATGTTCGCCTCACCAGGGGTTTTCATTTGATACCAAAGTTGGAAATTTTTTAAAAAATCGATTTTTGACCGGTCCGGACCCTGGCCAGGGCGCCACAGGCCGCTGGGAACACTTTGGAGGGGTCCTCCAATGAGAAAAAAATGTTACCCTCACCAAGGGCTTTCATCTGATACCAAAGTTGGAAATTTTTAAAAAAACTCGATTTTGGACCGGTCCGGACCCTAGTCAGGGCGCCACAAGCCGCTGGGACCACTTTGGAGGGGTCCTCCAATGAGAAAAATGTTCGCCTCACCAAGGGCTTTCATTTGATACCAAAGTTGGAAATTTTTTAAAAAATCGATTTTTGACCAGTCCGGACCCTGGTCAGGGCGCCACAGGCCGCTGGGGCCACTTTGGAGGGGTCCTCCAATGACAAAAAATGTTCGCCTCACCAAGGCCGCAGCCCACCCCACACGCCCAATATGAAAGCTGTACCTGCAGCGGATCCTTCTATGGGAAAGGTTAAAGTTGGACCTGCGACACGGTGGGGGCCCACCTCCATCAGGGTGCCGCCCAGCCCCACGGATAGGTGATAGAGCAAAACTAATGGGCCATTTAGATTCACCATATAGGGGTTCCTATTCGAATACGAAACCTCAGCCCAGCAGCTCTTATGTATAGGGCTGCCTACTCCGTAGGCCCAGACCCCCCCTTTTACACGTTAACTATTGACCCCTGGCCAGGGCGCCACAGACCACCGAGCAGCACCATCTCGCTTCCTACCGTAGTTCCCCTCGGGGTAATGCTATACAGCCCATATGAGTACCTGGCTTTGAGCCTAGCTCTCTGTGCGATCGACCAAAAATTTTCGGACTTAGTTTTTTTCCGGGGGTCCAAAATGGGGGGTCCCCTCACAGACCTATGGGGGTAGAGCCTCCAAAACTGATTTCCCCCTTAAATGGGGGGGATTCTATACAAAAAAGGACCAAAAGTTCCTAGGGGGTCGAAGCCCTCCGAGCCCTAGGGTGGGGGGGGAAATGAGGAGAGAAAACACGAGCTGGGAAAGGGGCTATTTTTCATATCTCGAGATTGGCTCGACCGATTCGGCTGAAATTTTCACAGCATGTACCCCTGCCCACAGGCTCTTCACACAGCGAGTTTGAGCCCGATCGGTCCACTCCTCCCTGAGATATTAAAAAAAACTAAAAATTAAATTTCCAAAAATTAGCACTACCCCAAAATTTCCCTATTCTAGGTAGTGCGCTGACGCGCACTACCTGACTAGAAACTATCAGACAAGCCAGATAAAACTAAACAAGTTTCTGACTTATTTTGCCGAAAGCTGTAAGAGCAGAATTGGTGCTCGCAAAAATTTCGTGGAATCGGTTTCTATCTACTTATTTAGCTTAATTGAAAATTCAGCTTAACTAATTAAGAAATTAAATTTTATTTGGCAGTAAAGCTCCTTTAAAAGTCAACGTGCATTCGATTAAATTATTCATTGAAATTCGTATATCATAGGGGTCGCGGTAGCTACCGCGACCCCTATGATATGAGTGAAAATGGTCGAATGACCGTGTAAAACAAGGCTGCGCAGAAGCTGCGCAGATTCCTGCGCAGATTATGTGCGCAAAAAATTGTACGTGTAGAGTTTAGTATGTGTGCGAAGTTTCATCCCCGTACCACTTTCCGTTAAAAAGTTGCGCCAAAAATCGCTTACGAGAGTGATGTTTTTTTTCCGGTTCTCCGCTTTGACGTCTGGTAAGGGGGTTTTGTAGCTTTAATAACAACAGATAGAAAAATTTTTGCCTATGAAAACCATATATATTCTTGGAGTACGCAACAAAAATAAGCCGATAGGCTAGTTTTTATGCCTCCCAGGGCCGGAAAAAATTTTTGGCGGGGGGCCAAAGTCGGCCAAAACGCTAAAATGGCCAAAAAGTATGCTTCAAAGGCGCCGTAATAAGTCAGACTGGGCTATATATGGGGCAATACTGCCTATATGGCTGAATAGGACACATATCAGGGTCGTTCAATTGCTATATGATTTTCCGGCCCTGAGCGTAATTTTTGGGTACTGGCCTGCCAAAGTTGGTGAATTTTGGGTCCAACTTTGAACATAGTTTTTTCGCTTATTTTGCGACCTGGAAGCCTCAAATCTTGCATACAAAGGTTTTTGCGGACGGAGAATTGATTCCCGCTATCAATTTTGCTGCCCGACTGACCCAAGTTGCTGGGCTGGTTCCACTTTGTCGTCTGGAGGGTCATGTCGGCAACCGTTTCCTGGAGGTCCATACTAGGCTCTACTTGGCCTCTCAAAACTTTCTCTATAGGGGTTTTCTGGTGCGCCCAGCTCATTTCCGGTGTCCGTTTTGCTGTACAACGCACCCATGTTGCTGGGCTGGCTCCACTTGACCGTCTGAGGGGTCAGGTCGGTAAGGGGTCAGGTGGTCCAAAATGAAATTTTTCAAAAGTGGTCAAATTTGGTACCAAATGAAAGCCCTAAGCGAGCTGAGCAACTTTTGTCATAGAACTGCATGCTCAAAGTGGCTGTAGAGTGCTGTGGTGGGGTGGGGTGGGGACTTAGGCGATTTTCGGTCAAAAATGAAATTTTTCAAAAGTGGTCAAATTTGGTACCAAATTAAAGCCCTAAGTGAGCTGAGCAACTTTTGTCATAGAATTGCATGCTCAAAGTGGCTGTAGCGTGCTGTGGTGGGGTGGGGTGGGGACTTAGGCGATTTTCGGTCAAAAATGAAATTTTTCAAAAGTGGTCAAATTTGGTACCAAATGAAAGCCCTAAGCGAGCTGAGCAACTTTTGTCATAGAACTGCATGCTCAAAGTGGCTGTAGAGTGCTGTGGTGGGGTGGGGTGGGGACTTAGGCGATTTTCGGTCAAAAATGAAATTTTTCAAAAGTGGTCAAATTTGGTACCAAATGAAAGCCCTAAGCGAGCTGAGCAACTTTTGTCATAGAACTGCATGCTCAAAGTGGCTGTAGAGTGCTGTGGTGGGGTGGGGTGGGGACTTAGGCGATTTTGGGTCAAATATGAAATTTTCCAAAAGTGGTCAAAATAGTATCTGCTTGCGCATGGTGTTCGGAAATATATTATGTTGGTTCTTTTTTGCGCATACATATGTAAAAGAATGGAAAACAAGAACCAAAAATGCTCCTTCGTCGCATGTAAAATACATATGAGTACTCTCAGGCAGGTTGTACAAAGACGGAAACTAGCCTGAATCATTGTAAAATGCATAGGAGTGGCGTTGAGGTTGTAAATTAAGGGAAACAAGTTGCAACGGCTTAACATATGAGCCTGTCCTATAACGAGGCTCATATTGGCGTCACAGTGCAGCCATCTTAAAGATCATCAGGTCATCATATTAAAGAAAAAACGAATGAATAGACATAACATGTTAACATTGTGGCTTGAAAGAAATGGACAGAAAAGTGAACTGCTACACCTCAAGTTTACTGTACATATGCAAGCTGATGTTCCCCGAAACACCATGGCACCTACTATATATATATTTCCGGAAGCACTATAGTACACCTACTGTATTCTCGGAACACTATGACACACTACTCTCACATACGTAATGCTTTCCCCACATGGCTCTGAGTCAGAGCGCAGAGTGGCATGCCGTATAATGCGTATGCACAGCATAATGTCTTAGCGACAAGATGTGTGAAGGACAATTTTGTAATGAAAAGCTTTACGTGCTATTTATATGAAAGTCAAATTTCGACAAATTATATTATTAGGACAGATAGAGTCAAAACAGCCACAAGTCCACGGATCCGTGCGGATACGCTGATATTACAATTTGAAGAATGAAAATCAAACGTGGACACCCAAAGTCAGACCAACGTGGTCTGACTTTGGGTGTCCACGTTTGATTTTCATTCTTCAAATTGACAAATTATATTATGACATATATACGCCAATATGAGCCTCGTTATAGGACAGGCTCATATGTTAAGCCGTTGCAACTTGTTTCCCTTAATTTACAACCTCAACGCCACTCATATGCATTTTACAGGCTAGTTTCCGTCTTTGTACAACCTGCCTGAGAGTACTCATATGTATTTTACATGTGACGAAGGAGCATTTTTGGTTCTTGTGTATACAGTACAGGTCATTTCAAAGTGCGTTTGAGGCGAAGTCCCAAATCTGGCGAAATGTCGCGAAATTGGCGACATTTCGCTTAAAAATTCGCATTTTTAAGGTAAAATCTCCCAAAATCGCTGTTTTAAGCTTAAAATGAGCTTATAAGTCCATAAATTAGCAAAAATCGTCGCCAAAATTAAGAATTTCGCGAAAATATGACCTCAAAAGCGTAAATTTTTTGACATCTTTTGGGCGACCCCCAACAAATGGATGGGTGATATATATATATATATATATATATATATATATAATGTAAAAATATAGATGCCATTTATTCATCGAAAACGTGCTCGAATAATATAAATATAGCATATTCATACAGTGTATAATTAATTTTAAATTTTAAATTTTAATTTTAAAGCTATAATAGTAAAGTTTAACTATGCTATAAGACAAAAATATCTTAATAAATTGCAAATTTCATGTTCGTGCATTGAAATAACTATAAAATATAATTCAAACGTTATTACAATGTTCTAGTAACTACAAAAAAGCGAAAAATTGTGCAAAAATTGTTCAAAACGTCAGAAAAAATTTTCGATTTTTGTAGTGTTAAAGTGCTGGTTCCGGTTCCGGTTTTTTAAAGCCAGTTCCGGTTCCGGTTCCGGTTTTTTGGAGTTCCGGTCGATCCCTAATAAATATACATATAAATATATAGCCATGGGGGGAAAAACCCACATTTTCGGATTTTGGCTGGAACTTTTTTATTATAAGGGTTATCTGAGAACTTTATCGTACTACATCGTACTTGGCGTACTTAGAACTTTCTTTTAAGCCTATTTGCACTTCTCTAAGCTGTACCGTTAGAGCGATATAATGCAAAAAGTAGCGGGGGAAAAACCCAATGGGGGGAAAACCCAAATGGGGGGAAAATAAACCCACCCCTCACAGGTCTTAAATATTGTTCTATCGCAATTCTGACACTTCCAGTGTAAAATTCAAACCTTTTTTAGTTAGTATGAACCAAAAAACCCGATCTAAGTAGCTTTTTTGAGATCTCATGTGCCGTAGAAAATGCTGCATCAACTGGCCAGGTTTCATAACGTTTAACACATAAACATAGGGCAATTTTTGAAAAATGCTAAAAATGATGTAATTTGATAAAACTTATTATTCTATCGTGTAGAGAATGGTTTTTTACGTAGAATTGGCTGTTAAAATCCACAATTGTACCTGTATTGGGTCCTCCAGCTGCGAAATGGCACTTTTAAGGTTTTTAGCCCATAGCTAGCCAGGTAAGCAAAATTGTCCGAATCTGACCGCATAGGATGACGCAGAGTGCTCGATAGTACCGTGCTATAGTCTCTAATTGTTTCCGTGCTGAGTTGTTAAAAAAATTTTCAAAAAAATTTAAGTGGGTTTTTCCCCCCAAAGTGGGTTTTTTCCCCGCCACGTTTGGCAATGTGCCAGACTAACGGTACAGCGGATGGGTCTAATTTTGGCTGTGTGCAAAGAGGAAGAGTTGCCATCATTGCAGATATTTGCAAAACTTTTCTAGCCCAGCCCAGTCAAAAGTTACATCGGTCCAAACTTTTGGTAAATTTATGGTTGAACCAAAAAGTAGTTGTCATTTTCAAAATGTCATAAAAATATGCAGGAGTGAACCAAATGACTTGATCTTTGCATACATAGGTTAGAAAGAGTCGCGCTTCCTGCTGCTATGTTTTGGAGCTCATATCTCCAACCCATGACCCAGGAGGCGGGTGGGTTTTTTTCCCCCAAAAAGGGGGTGGGTTTTTTTCACCCCATGGCTATACGCATGCATATATACTGGCTTTTTCCTACACGGGGGGGGGCGTGGGGGGCGTCCCCGCCAGAATTTCGTTCCCCCCATACTTGGAATCCCCCCCCAGAATCGCCCCCAGAATTCGGGCCGAACCCCCCCCCCAACATTTTTTAGTGCCCTGAAAAATATATAGAATTATGAGGACTAATAGTGAAAAATTATTGTGCCTTCTTTTGAATTTTACACATTTTTAACGTTTTTAATCTATTTTCAGCATAAAAATAAAAAATTTTAGCCCAGCTGCAAAAAATTGCATTTTTCTAGGCATTTTGCAAATATTTTTCTCCCCCCCTCCGCGTCCCGGGGGGAACGCCCCAATAATTTTTCTCCCTACTATAAAGCCAGTAAATATTACAGGGTTTTTTTACAGGGGGGGCCACTCCGAAATTGACCTTCCTCCTCCCCCGAAAATGCCTTCCCCCCCCCGAAATGGCACCCCGGGAGGCGGGATTTTGGTCTTCCCCCTTAATGAGGTCTACATTGTTTCCAAAAATGTTCTAATTTTCAAACATTTTCCGGCTTCGCTGGAGATTTTTTCGTAAAAATTGTTGAGAACTTTTGTGTTAAACGCCTACAGCGTCTGCAACTGTATATATATATACTTTTTTATACAATAAACGGATTATTTACAGAGAATAAACTAATTTACAGCCATGTACTTCCCCAACCTACTCCACTATATCCCTTCAACGACCCACCCCCCCCCATTTTCCTTCTTAGCCACCGCCATCGTGTCCCTCCCAGTATTTTCACAGCCCCGAGCAGTTAACTACGCTAACAACGTATCCCTCACACCTCACCCCCCCCCCTTTCCTTCATAGGTGTGGCTGGCGAAAAAGTGGGGGTGGCGGTTCAGAAAAAAGTAGGGAGGGGGGTTTGGAGAAAAAAAGGGGGTGGGGGGGTCGCGAAAAGTCGATTTGGGGAGGGGTGAGAAACATTTTCTGGGTGGGTTTGCCAAAGAATTCGGAAAAAGTCGGTTTTTCGCTAAAAAATTGCAACATTTTCTCCATTTACAGCTATTTGTCACGATTTTTAGCTTAAATGAGCGAATTCTAGCAATTTTTCGTCCAATTTTTTTAATTATATGGAAAACTTGCACATTTTTAGCTATAATTTTTCACAAATTTAGGTAGGATAGGGCCCCTATCCTATCATAGGGGATTGAAAATTTTTTGGGGGGAAGGGTTCGAAAAAGCCTATTTGGGGGGAAGGGGTGGGAAAACATTAGGGGAGGAGGCTTGGCGATTCCTCTATTTTGGGGCAGGGTCCCACCCCCCGAACACACCTATGCTTGCCTTCCCCCCCCCCTCCCCTCGATGCGTTACTAGATAAAATACAGAAAGCGTAGCTACTACATGGCTTAGCGTAGCTAGTATCGCATTGGTTTTGGCTAGCTAAAGGGTTGTAGGTTTCAAAGGCCTCTATAGGTAGTTGGGTTGTAGCTTTTTAGAAGCTCTTTCGTTAGATGGGTTGTAACTTTTAGAACGTGCCTTGCTAGCTGCTTTGTTGTTTTGATGAACGCCTATAACATTTAGGATAGCAGTATAAGTCCTACACACTTGTTAACAAAATAAATAGTAGCTTTTTTTGGTCCCCTTTAGGTAGCGTGGTAGTAGCTTTTTGAAGCGTCATCTGCTATGTGCTTTGTGCCATTACGCCTACAGCTAATTTCATTTACGAAGAACTGGGTCACACGCAACGCAAATGCTAATCCAGATTAAAGCTGACACACTTGTTAACAAAATAAATAGTAGATTTTTGTGGTCCCCTTTAGGTAGCGTGGTAGTAGCTTTTTGAAGCGTCATCTGCTATGTGCTTTGTGTCATTACGCCTACAGCTTATTTCATTTACGAAGAACTGGGTCACACATAACGCAAATGCTAATCCAGATTAAAGCTGACACATTTGTTAGCAAAATAAATAGTAGATTTTTGTGGTCCCCTTTAGGTAGCGTGGTTGTAGCTTTTTGAAGCGTCATCTGCTATGTGCTTTATGCCATTACGCCTACAGCTTATTTCATTTACGAAGAACTGGGTCACACATAACGCAAATGCTAATCCAGATTAAAGCTGACACACTTGTTAGCAAAATATATAGTAGATTTTTGTGGTCCCCTTTAGGTAGCGTGGTTGTAGCTTTTTGAAGCGTCATCTGCTATATGCTTTGTGCCATTACGCCTACAGCTTATTTCATTTACGAAGAACTGGGTCACACATAACGCAAATGCTAATCCAGATTAAAGCTGACACTCTTGTTAACTAAATAAATTGTATAATTTTGTGGTCCCCTTTAGGTAGCGTGGTTGTAGGTTTTTGAAGGGTCAACTGCTATGTGCTTTGTGCCATTACGGCTGCAACTGATTTCATTTATGAAGAACTAGGTCTCACGCAACGCAAATGCTAATCCTGATTAAAGCTGACACACTTGTTAGCAAAATACATAGTAGATTTTTGTGGTCCCCTTTAGGTAGCGTGGTTGTAGCTTTTTGAAGCGTCATCTGCTATGTGCTTTGTGCCATTACGCCTACAGCTAATTTCATTTACGAAGAACTGGGTCGCACATAACGCAAATGCTAATCCAGATTAAAGCTGACACACTTGTTAACAAAATAAATAGTAGATTTTTGTGGTCCCCTTTAGGTAGCGTGGTAGTAGCTTTTTGAAGCGTCATCTGCTATGTGCTTTGTGCCATTACGCCTACAGCTAATTTCATTTACGAAGAACTGGGTCACACGCAACGCAAATGCTAATCCAGATTAAAGCTGACACACTTGTTAACAAAATAAATAGTAGATTTTTGTGGTCCCCTTTAGGTAGCGTGGTAGTAGCCTTTTGAAGCGTCATCTGCTATGTGCTTTGTGCCATTACGCCTACAGCTAATTTCATTTACGAAGAACTGGGTCGCACATAATGCAAATGCTAAGCCAGATTAAAGCTGACACACTTGTTAACAAAATAAATAGTAGATTTTTGTGGTCCCCTTTAGGTAGCGTGGTAGTAGCTTTTTGAAGCGTCATCTGCTATGTGCTTTGTGCCATTACGCCTACAGCTAATTTCATTTACGAAGAACTGGGTCACACGCAACGCAAATGCTAATCCAGATTAAGGCTGACACACTTGTTAACAAAATAAATAGTAGATTTTTGTGGTCCCCTTTAGGTAGCGTGGTACTTCAACTTCTTAACGATGTGAGCTTTTTTCTATGTAATGCCCTTTAATAACTTCGAGCATTAATAAGTAATTCCTTAAACAAACTCGATAACGTAGGCTTTGGTCCTCTATACTTCATGTCTTGTTTCTCCGGGTCACTTTTGTTTTCGTCTCTTTCCTAGCAGGCACCAAGACAGAGCCACTTCCTAAGTCAACGAAAGTTGGATTGGCATAGTTCTGCCAGTTCTGCTAGCCTTATACGGAAACTAATTTGCATAAAATTGATGCTAACAAAATCACCGAAGTACTGAATATGTGTAATTTATAGGAAGCTACATTGAAAACATTACTTGTTTGTAAAATCTCTTTTAAAACTGACTATAGTGGACCTGCTGCGTCGTGACATGGAAGGAACAACACAGGAATGCTGACCACAACATTCCACGTTTGTTGGAGCTGCAATAGCTAGTTGTACTGGGGCTGTGTAACGAGCCCTAAGCCGGCGGTCACGAACATGTTCCAACAACGCGGCCTCAGTCCTGTTGAATGCTTGGCGTGGCTCCATTGTACACTGCCTCACTGATTTTAGTGTATGTAATCAACAGCTAAATGTTTTGGAGCATAATTTTCATAACAAAACTTGTAGAATAATCTCGACCTGTTAAGTTTGCTGCATTAGCATCTGCCCTTCCAGCTTGCTGTATTTCTGTCCACTACGCGTATCAGGGGCGTTTCCAGGATTTCGAAAGGGGATAGACGGAGTGACAAAAGATTTTACACTTCTACACTTCTTGGAATAAATACGGACACAATTTTCCTGTGAACAGCCCAAAAGAAGGGAGTTTCAAGTTTCAATTCTAAACCTAAACCCTCTTCCCTGGATGCGTCCATGTCGAGTATGGTATTGCTAAGCATGGGCACGAATATCGAATAATTCGCGAATAATTCGATATTTGCAAATACCACGAATATTCGAATAGTCGTTTACTATTCGCGAATAGTTAACGAATAATTCGATGAACGAATATTCGAACTATTCGAACGAGTATTCGAATTATTCGAACGAATATTCGAATTTTTCGTTCCGTTCTATGTTAGTATTTAATACTTGGTGAATTTTCGGATTTTTTGTTTCCTTCTGCTTTAAAATTTGACTGAACCCACAAAGAATAGAATATATTGTGTGTACTAAACTTGTAAGGATTTTTAAATCGTCTAAATTTTTTAAATTGAAAAAGATAAAAAGATAAAATTTTTCTACATACACACATTTTTCTACACGTCGACTTACATCATGGCAATGTCTCATCACATCTACAGCAGTTTTTAGTTGACCAAATACTTCTTGCACTTTACATAACTGCACTGTATTCTATATTGTAACTCGAGCATATATATATTCTTTTACTATTGGAGCATTTCAAGTAAAATTATGTTCCATCAATACCATTCCACTATGTTGAGCACATAAAAACCGTGACAATAATTTGCTGAAGCTATACGCTCCCAGAAAGTTTCTAGAGCATATTCTGTACTTTCAGCATTTAAAAACGCATTCAAACATGAATTAAGACATAGGACATGAATTAAGACATTAAGACATGAATTAAGACATTAAGACTGAACTAGATGCACTAAATAATGTAAAAGCTGCTGTCGCGGCCAACTAGCCCAAATTGTTAGACCGGGCGTTCGCTGGAGAGACCTCGCAGACAGGAGCGGCCCCGCCCGGACCCGAGCCCGCAAATTCCTTAACAAAAACATGGAGTTTAGGGTTGAAGTATTGAACCGGCACTATCAGTTGGCTGTTGTAGCTATAACAACATGCAGTCATTTTAGTTCTGTAGTATATAAGAAGTGTGTCCTGTGTTATCTGCTTTATTTTAGTTGGGCTGTCTGCAAAAAGTAATCCAGTCGTGTTTCCAGAGTGCACCGTTATTATAGTAGCTTGTGTTTCTCTAAGTCAGTTCTGACATTCGTTAGGAAACTGTTATTTTTCTTGAAGTTACTGTTTTATTGGAATAAAATTTTATATTCTAATGAAATTAAAGTCACACACACGGTTGCCGTCTAATTTTTTTGCCGGCTACGCCTCAGCGTAGCTGGCTATTATGCATTATGCTGTATACAGTTGTGTCTCTTTTTACATTGAAAACTGAATACAGCTGAACTGGTGGTGTTGAATATAGGTAGGGGTTTAGTACAGCACAATAACACGTATACATAGAATACAGTACATAAACTGGAATTTGGATTCATGTGTAATGATTATATCCCTTTTATGCAAATTAAGTTAAGTCACACTTCGGAGAATATAAGCGTTTGGTGTAACTGGACATCGTAAAAAGAAGTAAAATGTATAGACGATGCACCAGTTTCAAAGGCTGACAGTTGCGTTAATGCAGATATATCCTTCCTGGTTTCGCACTTCACTTAATTTTTTTGAAAGCGCTGCGGAACAACCATTTGGAACGTGGAACCAGGCGACTCAGCCAATATATAAATACTTAACTGCGTAGCCGGCACAATACTTTTGAAAAGTTAAGCTCCATAACTTACAGCAACCCTTTTGCACACAACTTTTGCTTGTTCCAGTCAAGCTTTACATTATTCTTACACCACAACTCTGTGATTCGACTTACTCCAAATTAGTTTCGAGTTTTTCTGCATATACACAATTTACTCCGATCCAAATTTTATGTCTAAATCTGCACCATCACACCTTCTCGTGTTCATCAACTTTGGTCATTTTTAGCATGGCTTAATGTAGTCACAAACTAGGCATGTTTGTAGGGTTCAGCTTTCTTACTCTTTCATAAACTTGACGTATTTTCTTGTTATTCGACTCGTGCTTTTATTGATTTCGCTCTGTGGTATGACGTACTTTGTCTCTTTATTGATATTCAGTAATAATCATAGACACCGAGTGAGTACATACTGAGCATACACCGAAACGAGTATACACCTAGCTTTCTAAGTAAGTGTTCAATGCCAATTTCCATTTATATTGATTCAATGTACTAGAAGTTAGTCATGTTTGTATTGGTGTATCAATAATTAAAATTTATGAACGAATCAATCAAACGTAGTTAGTTCTTCACAGAGTTGGTCGCGGGCCGCGGGTATCCGCGGGTACCCGCGGGGCGGGGCGGGTATTAGCAAATTTCAGTACCCGCACTACCCGCGCGGGTATCTGTGCGGGCCTAACCTGAAAACTTAAACTATTTTTGTCCTAAAAACTAAGTGAAATTTAATAGTTAATAGAACATACTGCATTTGCATTTTGATTTCTCACTTAGATTTGACAGTCCTCAGAGCTGCAATAGTGTTTCTTTGCTGCGAATAAATGGTGAATAAAAATGCCGACCAGTCATCCCGGCAGTAACTCATACACTGGTCTACTTCTGGGAATTCTAATTTTGGGAATAAGAGCAAAACTGGGTCCAATTTAAGAACAAGAACAGGAACGGAGACGTATTTTTCGGAACCGGGAGGAAATCTATTTTCAGGAGCAGGAACAAAAACAGAACTTTGTTTGTAGCAACAAGAATTCGAGTTTAATTTTAGTAACAGGCACGGGAGTCTAATTTCGAACATGGGTCTATATTAAAATAGCAATGTTTACCTTAATGTATATATGCGTTTGCGAGTTACTAGACAATATACAAAATTCGTATTTGTAAAATAAATCCTCATATCTACATAGATGCGCCAACGCTGGCAGTGCAATCATCCTGTGATCCTGATTTTCGTAATCTTGTAATCTTGTGAGCTTTTTGATTTTGTGTTCTTGTTCCTGAAATTTAGGTCCTATTCTTGTTCCTGAAATCAGTTTTATTCTGTTCCTGTTTCGATTCCTGTTTCTGTCCCAGGTTTTAGACACCACCTTAAAATACAAAAATGTTTGGAATGTCATCAAGAAAGGAATACTTTATTTTTCGTTTATTTGACTAGTTTTCGAAAAAAATTTATGAATTATTTGCTTGCAACAAATTATGTGATTGTTTTAGAGTGTTTACGAACCGAACCTCAAAACCAACAAAGTCTGTGATAACGTAGAAACATCTAATAAAACGAAAATTTTTGTTAAAATTTAGTTTTCCACATGAGTTGATCGAAAAAATTTTGCGGGTACCGTGCGGGTATTACATGTCTGCGGTCCGGGGGCCGCGGGGCGGGGCGGGTACCCTTCTGCGGGCCGCGGGCCGGGGCGGGTAGCAAAAATCCGGCCCGCGACCAACTCTGGTTCTTCATATATTCTGACAGTAAACATTTAACTGTTAGACACATAATCTTCATCCAGGTTAGGAGTACATGTAATCTAAGGTTCCATTTATAGGTAATAGTTCTTCTACACAGTTGAATGGAGAATTTCAATTCATCTAAATGGAAGTATCTTGGTAACTGTGTTAGACTTCAAAGTAAAGAGTACTAACTAAGGACGGTTTCTAATCCCAGAACAGAGTCATTGATAAACTCAGTAATTGAGTTAGAGCAATCTGGCGCTGAGATCTGCTACTGCTGGCTGAAAGGTAGTTTCTGGTTTTGGATGCCCACGCAAAATTTTTCCAGACTATATGTATGCCGGTCTTCTCGGATTTTGAACTCCTAGCACCCTAAGATTATTCATTTATTTCTTTAACAGGGACTGTGTCTTTATTCATTTTCAATAGAACGTGTTAAGTCTAATCAGCGTCTTTCCTTTAAAGGCCC
The DNA here is from genome assembly GCA_030248195.1 of Trissonchulus latispiculum. NCBI lineage: Eukaryota > Metazoa > Nematoda > Enoplea > Enoplida > Ironidae > Trissonchulus > Trissonchulus latispiculum. The sequence continues at coordinate 16,705 of JASAND010005358.1, forward strand.
AAAAAGCTGACTTGAACAACTTTCTCCCCCGTTTTTTCAGCGGACATTCAGGACTCGTTCTGGACTAATTTAGACTTGGGCATTCACATACTAACACTCAGAGGAGCCAGCGGTATTGGCTAAATTATACTGGCCGCTCCCATTTACTATGTTTCAAGTCTTTTCTCTATAGTAGGGTTAAAGCCGGCTTGAACCATGTAGAATGCTTATGTAAGTATCCTTTGACAGTTCCTATGGTTCTACGATAATGTTTCCTGATTGACGGCCAAGACTTTGCCTGCTCTCAAAGTTATGTCAGTTGAGAATGAAAGCTTAACGTTCTCTTAAATGTCACTTAAATTGACTATTTGGCGAAGTTCGCCATTCACATGAACACTCATGTCATAGTGATTGGCACTGTGTCTTACACTAACCCAATTTCTGTTCCATTTAAGATTGCTTTTGTCAACTTTATTTTTTTAAAATAACCTTGCTAAGTCTCATTTTGAGAAAGGCTAAGCTGAAGATTTTGAGAGAATACGTCATGGTAAACAAAAATAGCAAGTGTAATTTGAGCATTTAATGCTCATCTAAGCAAACTGTTTTACAAACACTGAAATAAATGAAAACTGATGAAAACTAAATACTATCCGACATATTTTATTTTTTGTTGACCAATGAGTGAGTTGCGTGTGCACGTGAGGTTAAAGTATTCCACTGTACCTTCTTGGTTTGAGTATTCTTTCCGTCAGCTCGAATTGGAAAGTCAAGGGATTCCATATTTCAATTGTGTTATCGACTTCAGGAATTATTGAATTCTTCGTTGATAGTGTCAAGGATTACTATTTTTAGAGAAGGGAGTACATCTTGTACTGTGCTGCGAATTAGTTAAAAATTGTAGCGTGGAGTGATGAATTACTCACCTTAGTTGAAGCGGTGTCATGGATTACTGTTCGGATTGGTGTTGTTGATTGAGATGGATTACTGTAAAACTTATAACTTGTGGCATTTAAACTTTAGCGGAATAACTTCCCGGAAAGATTGTATGAAATGCATGTATCTTGTTAGAAATCTCTACTATATTCCCTATATATCTTCATCACATGAGCTCGCATGTTTATTTCTTGGAGTCTGTAGAAAGGCTAAAAGGCACAAAGACTAAAAAGGCTATCCTGTTTTAAAACGTTCCAAACGTTAAGACAGAAAGACATCTAAGTTTTTAAGTCATGGCTACTGTCTTCATTGGCGTTGCTTGCATTGGTGTTCAGAACCTTGTAGACAATTTCTTGGAGGTAACTGTGTTGATTCAACAACCAAAATACCATCAGCCAGATATGCATCATTTGTTTATCGACCTTCTTGTGACCTGAAGAAACTAATCAGTCAGTCAACAGGAGAGTCACCATCAGGTTACCACGCGATCTTGTTTTGACAGGCAGTGCAGTCCTCATCTACGAACATCGGATCGAGAAATTGACTTGTTCTCTTACATCCTGAAAAAGGATAATGTTGACAAGAAGGGCATTTCTCAAGAACAAGAAGACAACGAGAACAAGACAAGAAGACAACCAAGGGCATTTCTCAGTGGAACCTAATTCAATCTGAGTTGATGACCAGGCGAAGCGTTATCAGGGTAATTTAGGCTAGTACTTTAAGGGTACCCAGCTACATGATGCATTATGGTGAAGGCAATGGTTTCTGAGGAGGATAGTAAGGCCTTTGGTGGAACAACCAAGAACCAGATAGTTTTGTAGAAGTCGTCGGTAGATACAGAGATGACCTAGGTAAACTTAGGAAAATATTTCCTCCAATTCTGGCAAGTCAGGACTTATAACATTACGTGGTCTCACAGCACTTCACTATCCAAAGAATATCAGTTTGTTTGCGACAAATTGAAAAAAATTGCCAATTTTTAGAAAAACTTTCAAAATTTTGATCCATTTTTTTGAAAAAATAGGAAATTTTAGTAACAAATTCCAGCGAAGCCGGAAATGTTTTGGAATTTTGATGCGAATATCTATTTTTTCCGGCCATTTCTGCTTACCCTTGCCCCTAGCGGCGATAGGGCTTGTAACTTGTCCGGGTTAAGGGGGCTTGGACCCCCCATACCCACTATGACCTGTGTTAACCTATGATTGTAATCTCCAACAAGTCTACTTTCTACTTAGTGGGTAGATAATCTTTGCATTTAGCAAGCAATTGGATACCTTTGACATATAGATATTTATAGAGACGTGATTTTGTCCTACCCGACTACGAGACACGGTTTTGAAGCTACTATGTTTAAAAATGCATACATTGATTACACTGAATAAATAAATTACAATACTTCATACCACATTATACATATAAAGGTCAAAGACTTATATCGTTCAGTTTCATTTTTCGTCTTCACTCGAAAAAGGCATCGGAGTTAGAGCCTGTTTGATAATATTCTGTGGGTCTTGCAATGCTTTTAATGTATGAAGCCTCCGCGTTTGACGATTGGCCTCTCTTGTGTCGTTTGTCTTCCAACTTTGCCAATCTTTGTTCCGTTTCTTGAAACCAATATTATTTTTTCATGCGGTCAAGTGATGCAGCCAAGCAAGATGTCGTTTTCAGTAGTTTCATTTGTGTCTCTGGAACTGGTTTGTTGTAACACTAATGAAGAGCGTTATCATCTATTTTACCACAGCTCCCAAACTCTTAATCAATAGTCGGACCGTATTTTATCAGCGAATGTCCCCACAGACTTTCCAGAAATATTCATAAGGATCCGCTACCGACTCTTCACCGGAATCACTGGATTAGATATGTCGGACTTTGTATAACCATTGGTTTCCATATCGGAATCATTAGAGTGCACATCGGATTCTTCTAAGTGCTCCATGTGTGAATGACGATGCAATGACAGGCGATGCAAGTATTGCTTACCACACACTTTACAAAAGCATTTGTCTTTGGATTATAATGATTTCTTTTACTTTGCAACATAATGCAACTTTGCAACTTTGCAGCTTAATCAGTACAGGCTTCATAAATCGCGAAGATGTAAACCTGGCTGTGACATAAAAGTCAGTAGACATTTGTTTACATTTGACGTACATATTTTGACATATTGCAAATGCTCATACAAGCATGCTGCCGTAAGCATGTAAGCATGCTGACAGATGGCTCCTAGTTCCTGATTTCTATTAAACATCAGTAGCTTGCTGATGGATAGAGTAAATTCTGATATAAGCATGTAAGCGGTGTGACTTAAGCATGCAATCATGCTGACAGATGATTCCTAGTGATCACTACGTACCAACTAGTTTGATTTTTATTGAATAAGATAATAACAGCAGTATATACAACAAGTACTGTCAGTAGAAATATTATTCATTGTTTTCTTCTTAATTCTTGAACGAATGTAGTAGTCGGTGTGCTCGGTGAGCCGAACAATATTTCGCATCATCTCTTAGCGTGTGATCTCAACCATTGCCTTCATCATCATGCATTAGCATATAGCTGGGTATCCCCAAAATACCAGTCTTAACTACCCTGATAACGTTTCCCCTGGTCATCAACCCAGGTCGAATTAGGTTCGCTGGGAAATACCCTTGGTTATAACCATGTCAACATTCAACCTTGTCAACCTCATTCAGGATGTTGGAAAAAGGTCCACTGCTTGATGCCGTGTTCGTAGATGAGGACTGCAATCCCTTTCGAAATGGTGGGACGCTTTGTGACATAGGGGACAGCCTCCTGTTGACTGAATATTAGATTCTTCAGATCATGGGGAGCTCGGATAAGCAAATGGTGCATATCTGGCTGATGACACTTGGGTTGTTGAATCGGCGCTGTAATCTCGAAGGGGAGGTCCCAAGCTTTTGAACGCCAATGCAAGCAACAGCAATGACGGCCGTAGCCATGACTGAAAACTTACCTGCGTGGAGTTGTACTTCTAGGCAGGAAAGTAGGTAAAGATGTGTCACAAAAACTGGCTATAACCGGCTATACTGCATTGTGGAAGTATGCTGATGTTAAGTCAAAGGCGCCATAAAATTTTAAATAGAAATAACTTTGGTGAAACAATGTACTATATAGGGGTAGGAAATGCCTCAAGCTCCTCAGGCTCCTCTGTACCAGAACCCCATTTATGTGCTACTACTTACTTTTGAATATATAACTTTTTCTTGGTTGTTCCCAAAGTAAATTGAGTAATTCTTTGGCAGTCGAAATCCAAATGCTTTTTATCAACGATAACATGTAAATGGCTCAACAGCAGAGTATTGCTCCAGGGTAAACTTGCTTCCTATAACATCATGAGAAATACTTTTGTTGTTAGAAAGTTTATTCTAAATTTGATAAGTGTAGGCCACGCTGTAGATCTAGCCATTACAGAGTGATTGCGTCAAAGAATGACCTCCCAACATACTATTTCTTGGGAGGAATAGATTGTGCAGACCATGCTGACCCCAGACCGAGAAAACGGGCGGACCCTCAGCGAGACGGGTATACAAAAGGTAGACCCTTGTGTCCTGTAGGAAATAAATGTAGGCCCTTTTTTCCTGAATAGGAAAAGGGTATGTACTGGTGCTTATTTAAAAAATTTAAAATTTTCGAATTCAACAAATTTAAATGTTGTAATGTAACACATTTCTGTATGCAATTTTTTTTCCTGTAACAAAGACACATTTCTCCCATTTAGTCAGAAACTCGAAAGGGCAAATTTTAAGCTAGATTTTAGGTCAAAATTTTCAGTTTGCTTTCCCAGATATATTGAAGCTGTTAATGGGAACATTCAAAGATTTCTTAGTTTACATATTGTGCTCAAATTACCTTTTATCTTCAGAGAAAAGAAAAGTGTAAAGATTTTGTTTCAACTTATTTGGACACGAGTGGTTAATTTAGCTAATTTTGATTTCTATATTTTAGTTATGAAGCTGAACCATGAATTACGAGAAAGAGAGAAGCTTTTGTTTAAATTAAGTTTAAAGCTGCTGACAGACATCAAGCGGCTCTTCTTGCCTTCGCTTGGTCCGGGAACAGAGCGCAAAGACCAGCAGCAGACCTATTCCGTTAGGGTATTTTTCCAGTGGCACTGATACAAATATATATAACTACCTATGGACAGCAGCAAGTTAGGCATCTCTTTGATTTCATAGCTTCATTTGCTTCAGTTCATGAATAAGGTATAGGCTAGAGGCTGGAGCTAAGCACTGGCATATTACATACATATCCACAATTCTAGTCTACCTGGAGCTATATTTTCTCCAACCCTCTTTCTCTCTCTGTCTCTCATGCTGGGGCTCATCTTTAATTCACCCAACTCCAAGAGTTAACATTTAGCTTTCCTTCAGAAGAAGTCCTTATGCGTGAGTAACAGATTTCTTTATCTCAACTCAAGAGCTAGAAGTTAAAACTATCAGCTCCTTACACTGTCAGCTCTACTGACACTCCACTTCAATTAGATTTAACATTAATTTATTTTCTGAAATGAAGAATTTTCCTGTTTCACCCAGCTGCTTGCTGGCTATCGGACATAGATTATTAAAGCTCTTACTGAGAAGCTGTCATAACCTTAAAATTCCTAAGTCAAAATCGAATATAGTGTTCGTGTTCATTGAATCCTATAATATCCAGAAATAAATCTAATCCTGAAATAGAAAAATACTTTAAAACGGTATGATTTGAAATTCAGTGGTTTTTTAAACTGAAAACCTATCAAAGCACTGAACAGCTGAACACAATGAAACAACGGTGCATTCTCCTTTATTCCAGATAAGCTCGGAATCAGTAAAATTTTTAAAAAAGTTAATATGTAGTTGAAGTCTTTCATTAAATTAGGCTTCGATTCTGGAAGGTCTTACTCTGACTTTGAATAAGTTCTGATCCAGCAAGATTTTGAAGGAAACGGTAGGTTTCCGTTGCCCCCATGTTATTTGATACTTGATAGTTCTACGAACGAAAACGAAACGAAAATCGGGTAGTCAATTTTGCACATCTTAGCCAAATTTGGCAAACACTGACGAATATATACAGTTCCAGGGGTTTTAAGAAACTTTTGGAAACACATGTAGAGATATGATGTAAAAATTTACATAAGTAAATTTTCGTAAGAAAGGTAAATGTAATCCTGTGCCATATCTATATGCTTATGATTCCTGAAGGATCTAATCTACATACCTTATTGTATCTCTCAGAGGCGATCTAACCTTTTTCATTGAAATAGTTCTGTTCTCCGCAATCATCCGTGCTATCCTTTCGGTGTTGTGATTTGTAGTCATTACTTCAGAAGTTTGTAAGTTAGTTAGTTTCAATAGTTATTTTTATTCCTGCTGGAGCAGGAATGTATAAAATGGAAACTTATATGTTTAGTGCATAGTGAGTCATTTCTCCATTTAGAAGCCCTATCTTCAACACAGGGCTAGCTTAGGTCAGATTTTTTGCATTTGGATTATGCAAATTAGGTTTAGAATCTATTTAAGGAACAGAACTGAGAGCCGTCGCGCAGTCTTCGACTGTCAGCAACCTAAACGGTTGCAGATTTTTGAGCACCAGTGTAGCTTGGGAGCTACACATCGGTGCATTAGGTAGGTACTAGCTTGCGCTGAACATTACAAGTTCAGCAAGGCTTGGCAAGCACAGGTGTGATATCCCTGATTTGGGAAGGCAAGTGAAATTGTAAACAAAACCTGGAGCTTCCTACAAAAACAAGTTTGCACTTGAATAAAGAAAAGGTCTATAAAGGAATACTGCCCCCCCTTTTGGGGCCTACTTGTTATTAATTAATCATATATAACTTTAATTAGCTAAATGCAATAAAAAACTAATTCAATAACTGTAGCATTTTTCCGCTCTTTCTCAATGATATCAAAATTGTTGCATAATACAAAATTGGAAGGAATGTAATCTACTGTGAACGCTAAAGGTAGGGATGGTAGCATTAAGAGGCCTAGCCTAAATTCATGACCACCAGACCAAACGATCATGCTTGCTAACATTACTCTGTACCACTGCAACTGATTGCCCTATAAAAGATCAGGTGGAATACACGCGGACTCAAGCAAGAGGGAATTATAGTGGGAAAAGTCCGAGAATGAGCAAGAATGAGCAAGAATTTAGATGTCAAAAGAAGAAAGTGGAAGAAAGGTAGCCACGAAAGGAAGCAGCAGAAAATATTGAACTAACGAAACATCATTAGAAGCAGAATTGAAACCGGGGGAGGAGTCCGTAGCGAGTCGAAACATATCTAGGAAAGTCACGTGCCGCATAGCAAATTCAGCCAAAAGGAAAATGTCGAAAACATAGGCAAGCACAAATAACTGAAAGTGTAATGGAAGCCGATAACTAACAAATTGTCAGGAGATAAGCATGTAGATTAGATCCTTCAGAATCATAAGCATATAGATATGGCACAGGATTACATTTTGATTTTCTACGAAAATTTCATTTATAAATTTTTACATCATATCTTCGCTAGTGTTTCCAAAAAAAGTTCTAAAACCTGTATATATTCGTATATATTCAATAGTGTTTGCCAAATTTGGCTAAGATGTGCAAAATTGACTACCCGATTTTCGTTTCGTTTTCGTTCGTAGAACTATCAAGTATCAAATAACATGGGGGCAACGGAAACCTATCGTTTCCTTCAAAATCTTGCTGGATCAGAACTCTATTCAAAGTCAGAGTAAGACCTTCCAGAATCGAAGCCTAATTTAATGAAAGACTTCAACTACATATTAACTTTTTTAAAAATTTTACTGATTCCGAGCTTATCTGGAATAAAGGAGAATGCACCGTTGTTTCATTGTGTTCAGCTGTTCAGTGCTTTGATAGGTTTTCAGTTTAAAAAACCACTGAATTTCAAATCATACCGTTTTAAAGTATTTTTCTATTTCAGGATTAGATTTATTTCTGGATATTATAGGATTCAATGAACACGAACACTATATTCGATTTTGACTTAGGAATTTTAAGGTTATGACAGCTTCTCAGTAAGAGCTTTAATAATCTATGTCCGATAGCCAGCAAGCAGCTGGGTGAAACAGGAAAATTCTTCATTTCAGAAAATAAATTAATGTTAAATCTAATTGAAGTGGAGTGTCAGTAGAGCTGACAGTGTAAGGAGCTGATAGTTTTAACTTCTAGCTCTTGAGTTGAGATAAAGAAATCTGTTACTCACGCATAAGGACTTCTTCTGAAGGAAAGCTAAATGTTAACTCTTGGAGTTGGGTGAATTAAAGATGAGCCCCAGCATGAGAGACAGAGAGAGAAAGAGGGTTGGAGAAAATATAGCTCCAGGTAGACTAGAATTGTGGATATGTATGTAATATGCCAGTGCTTAGCTCCAGCCTCTAGCCTATACCTTATTCATGAACTGAAGCAAATGAAGCTATGAAATCAAAGAGATGCCTAACTTGCTGCTGTCCATAGGTAGTTATATATATTTGTATCAGTGCCACTGGAAAAATACCCTAACGGAATAGGTCTGCTGCTGGTCTTTGCGCTCTGTTCCCGGACCAAGCGAAGGCAAGAAGAGCCGCTTGATGTCTGTCAGCAGCTTTAAACTTAATTTAAACAAAAGCTTCTCTCTTTCTCTGACGTAATTCATGGTTCAGCTACATAACTAAAATATAGAAATCAAAATTAGCTAAATTAACCACTCGTGTCCAAATAAGTTGAAACAACATCTTTACACTTTTCTTTTCTCTGAAGATAAAAGGTAATTTGAGCACAATATGTAAACTAAGAAATCTTTGAATGTTCCCATTAACAGCTTCAATATATCTGGGAAAGCAAACTGAAAATTTTGACCTAAAATCTAGCTTAAAATTTGCCCTTTCGAGTTTCTGACTAAATGGGAGAAATGTGTCTTTGTTACAGGAAAAAGAATTGCATACAGAAATGTGTTACATTACAACATTTAAATTTGTTGAATTCGAAAATTTTAAATTTTTTAAATAAGCACCAGTACATACCCTTTTCCTATTCAGGAAAAAAGGGCCTACATTTATTTCCTACAGGACACAAGGGTCTACCTTTTGTATACCCGTCTCGCTGAGAGGGTCCGCCCGTTTTCTCTCGGTCTGGGGGTCAGCATGGTCTGCACAATCTATTCCTCCCAAGAAATAGTATGTTGGGAGGTCATTCTTTGACGCAATCACTCTGTAATGGCTAGATCTACAGCGTGGCCTACACTTATCAAATTTAGAATAAACTTTCTAACAACAAAAGTATTTCTCATGATGTTATAGGAAGCAAGTTTACCCTGGAGCAATACTCTGCTGTTGAGCCATTTACATGTTATCGTTGATAAAAAGCATTTGGATTTCGACTGCCAAAGAATTACTCAATTTACTTTGGGAACAACCAAGAAAAAGTTATATATTCAAAAGTAAGTAGTAGCACATAAATGGGGTTCTGGTACAGAGGAGCCTGAGGAGCTTGAGGCATTTCCTACCCCTATATAGTACATTGTTTCACCAAAGTTATTTCTATTTAAAATTTTATGGCGCCTTTGACTTAACATCAGCATACTTCCACAATGCAGTATAGCCGGTTATAGCCAGTTTTTGTGACACATCTTTACCTACTTTCCTGCCTAGAAGTACAACTCCACGCAGGTAAGTTTTCAGTCATGGCTACGGCCGTCATTGCTGTTGCTTGCATTGGCGTTCAAAAGCTTGGGACCTCCCCTTCGAGATTACAGCGCCGATTCAACAACCCAAGTGTCATCAGCCAGATATGCACCATTTGCTTATCCGAGCTCCCCCCATGATCTGAAGAATCTAATATTCAGTCAACAGGAGGCTGTCCCCTATGTCACAAAGCGTCCCACCATTTCGAAAGGGATTGCAGTCCTCATCTACGAACACGGCATCAAGCAGTGGACCTTTTTCCAACATCCTGAATGAGGTTGACAAGGTTGAATGTTGACATGGTTATAACCAAGGGTATTTCCCAGCGAACCTAATTCGACCTGGGTTGATGACCAGGGGAAACGTTATCAGGGTAGTTAAGACTGGTATTTTGGGGATACCCAGCTATATGCTAATGCATGATGATGAAGGCAATGGTTGAGATCACACGCTAAGAGATGATGCGAAATATTGTTCGGCTCACCGAGCACACCGACTACTACATTCGTTCAAGAATTAAGAAGAAAACAATGAATAATATTTCTACTGACAGTACTTGTTGTATATACTGCTGTTATTATCTTATTCAATAAAAATCAAACTAGTTGGTACGTAGTGATCACTAGGAATCATCTGTCAGCATGATTGCATGCTTAAGTCACACCGCTTACATGCTTATATCAGAATTTACTCTATCCATCAGCAAGCTACTGATGTTTAATAGAAATCAGGAACTAGGAGCCATCTGTCAGCATGCTTACATGCTTACGGCAGCATGCTTGTATGAGCATTTGCAATATGTCAAAATATGTACGTCAAATGTAAACAAATGTCTACTGACTTTTATGTCACAGCCAGGTTTACATCTTCGCGATTTATGAAGCCTGTACTGATTAAGCTGCAAAGTTGCAAAGTTGCATTATGTTGCAAAGTAAAAGAAATCATTATAATCCAAAGACAAATGCTTTTGTAAAGTGTGTGGTAAGCAATACTTGCATCGCCTGTCATTGCATCGTCATTCACACATGGAGCACTTAGAAGAATCCGATGTGCACTCTAATGATTCCGATATGGAAACCAATGGTTATACAAAGTCCGACATATCTAATCCAGTGATTCCGGTGAAGAGTCGGTAGCGGATCCTTATGAATATTTCTGGAAAGTCTGTGGGGACATTCGCTGATAAAATACGGTCCGACTATTGATTAAGAGTTTGGGAGCTGTGGTAAAAATAGATGATAACGCTCTTCATTAGTGTTACAACAAACCAGTTCCAGAGACACAAATGAAACTACTGAAAACGACATCTTGCTTGGCTGCATCACTTGACCGCATGAAAAAATAATATTGGTTTCAAGAAACGGAACAAAGATTGGCAAAGTTGGAAGACAAACGACACAAGAGAGGCCAATCGTCAAACGCGGAGGCTTCATACATTAAAAGCATTGCAAGACCCACAGAATATTATCAAACAGGCTCTAACTCCGATGCCTTTTTCGAGTGAAGACGAAAAATGAAACTGAACGATATAAGTCTTTGACCTTTATATGTATAATGTGGTATGAAGTATTGTAATTTATTTATTCAGTGTAATCAATGTATGCATTTTTAAACATAGTAGCTTCAAAACCGTGTCTCGTAGTCGGGTAGGACAAAATCACGTCTCTATAAATATCTATATGTCAAAGGTATCCAATTGCTTGCTAAATGCAAAGATTATCTACCCACTAAGTAGAAAGTAGACTTGTTGGAGATTACAATCATAGGTTAACACAGGTCATAGTGGGTATGGGGGGTCCAAGCCCCCTTAACCCGGACAAGTTACAAGCCCTATCGCCGCTAGGGGCAGGGTAAGCAGAAATGGCCGGAAAAAATAGATATTCGCATCAAAATTCCAAAACATTTCCGGCTTCGCTGGAATTTGTTACTAAAATTTCCTATTTTTTCAAAAAAATGGATCAAAATTTTGAAAGTTTTTCTAAAAATTGGCAATTTTTTTCAATTTGTCGCAAACAAACTGATATTCTTTGGATAGTGAAGTGCTGTGAGACCACGTAATGTTATAAGTCCTGACTTGCCAGAATTGGAGGAAATATTTTCCTAAGTTTACCTAGGTCATCTCTGTATCTACCGACGACTTCTACAAAACTATCTGGTTCTTGGTTGTTCCACCAAAGGCCTTACTATCCTCCTCAGAAACCATTGCCTTCACCATAATGCATCATGTAGCTGGGTACGCCCAGAAAGTACTAGCCTAAATTACCTGATAACGCTTCGCCTGGTCATCAACTCAGATTGAATTAGGTTCCACTGAGAAATGCCCTTGGTTGTCTTCTTGTCTTGTTCTCGTTGTCTTCTTGTTCTTGAGAAATGCCCTTCTTGTCAACATTATCCTTTTTCAGGATGTAAGAGAACAAGTCAATTTCTCGACCCGATGTTCGTAGATGAGGACTGCACTGCCTGTCAAAACAAGATCGCGTGGTAACCTGATGGTGACTCTCCTGTTGACTGACTGATTAGTTTCTTCAGGTCACAAGAAGGTCGATAAACAAAT